>JAYMTP010006333.1:0-12214 GCA_036897365.1 Geranium brycei | reverse complement strand
TGTCCCACCATCTGTACATTCAGTTGTCCGGTTAAATGCCAAGTTATTTACTATTTAATTAATAAAATTCGTTTTTCTTTTAAAAAAAATAAATATCTAAAAGTGGATAAAATATCCAATTTCCGTTACAAAATTGTAAATATGTAGGAAAATAGAAGTACTAATTCCACTAGTATTACAAGTTAGAGGAAAAGGAAACGGGTGAGGCATATAAATAGAAGGCAGAAATAATTAAAGATGAATTGAATTTGCCCTGTGGATCTGTACGTACCTGCAAGTACTCTCCTTTGTACCTTTCACCTGCCCCTCCTCTCTCCTTGTTTATTTAACGCTCTCTCCTCCACTACTACTACTACTCATCATCATCATCATATATATTGTCATGCCTCTCACACTGATCTCTCTCCAACACCATATTATTAAGATGATGAAGAAACTGATTCGCAAGGTCTCCCGAGCGGACGTGCCCGCGGGGCACGTCCCAGTGTACGCCGGGGTGGAGCAGCAGCGCATGGAGCGGTTCATCGTGAATGCGAAGCTGCTCCACCACCCCGTCTTCCTGGAGCTCCTCGATTGCGCCGCCCAAGAGTACGGCTACGCCCACACCGGAGGCGCCCTCAAGATCCCCGTCAACGCCCACCTCTTCCACCGTCTCCTCCACCACCTCCACCTCGGCCACCCCCTCCGCTCCCTAAACGACGTCGTCCTCTAACTAGCTTCTATTACTATTACTATTACCTTAGTTTGTTTACTATTACTATTAGCTCTCTCTCTTCTCAAATTGTTGCGTATAATCGCCGGCTTGGGGCTGTACATACACATGACGTCTCTTGTAACACCCATGTTTACCTCATAAATCTCTTCTATTATGGTTTCTTCTTTCGCCAGGGATGCAAACGAGCTGAATCGAGACTCGTTTTTGCAAGGATTGGCTCATGAAAAAAGTGATAGGCTCGGGCTTAAACGAATGAGCTTATGTAATTAAGCTCAAGTTCGACTCAAATTAAAATATACAAGCTCAGCTTAATTCGGTTCGCTTAAATTTCAATACAAATATTCATTAATAAATAAATAAATAATAAATGAGCAAACTTGATATTGACTCAACTTGATTCGACTCGTCTAATTTTATTGTAAATATTTATTAAAATTTCAAAATATATTGATGGTTGCGAGCCTATCAAACTAATTAAAATGTTAGATTCGAGCTCGGCTCGTTTATTAAATGAGCTCGAATTCGGTTTAACCTCGATTATAACGAGCTCAAACTAAATATGTAATGAGTCTAGCTCAAACGACTCGTTAAAAGCTCGACTTATTTACAACCCTACTCTTCTGTTCTAAAAAATAAATAATGCACCACATTACTCACACCATGATTGTTATTGGATGGATTGATTTCATCAAACTTAAGAATTTAGTCAGACTAGGGTTGACTTAACTATAATCAGGTACATCCAACTCAACCCAATACTAGATATTTCACCATGTACTAAGTCAGACACATTTAAATTAGTGTTTGTCCAATTGAATGTGACTAATACTTGTTTGTGTCAAAAGAGGTGTTGTAGTTTAATGATCAACTAAATTATAAGAGAAAATTAAGTGATGATTGAAATCGTTGTTGATTTGGTAATTTGATTGAAAACGGTCCAAGAATAATCAATACGCAGTCAACAAAAATAAACAGCTACCATACAGGGGAGCTTGACCAACGTAATTTAATTTCTACCATCAGCCTAGCGACAATCACGGAAAGAAGGTTAATCGCAACAATATCATCGGATCTCTCATTTTTTAACATAATCATATGGAATATAAATCATACCTTCCTCTAAGCTAGAGTTTAAAAAAATAAAAATGACTAAAGCAAATAGTCATTTTATATCGTGACCTATATACAAATAATGTGATAGGAAAACTCGTTGCTCGAGCCTAGAAATCAACACTTCACAATCAGTCCAACAACTCCACAATGACAGACATTTTGATCTTTCCACAAGCCAACAACTTTCAACAAAACTAACACAAATGGTACAACGACCAACGCAACCACCATCAAACAAGCCACTAAGTATGGATCCCCTCTCAATACGGTCCAATCCCAACAATCAGAATGTGACCAGAAGAGCACTTCTCCCGTGGTTTCTCACCAAAGTATTGTGGGGCTGGATACTCACGAGTCTTGGATCACTAGGTCACACTCCTCGAATGACCATAAAATCCAAACAGTCCACCACATGCAGACCGCCGCTATGAAATGTTGAAATCGCAAACCCACCTAACACGACAAGCACCGACAATCAATACGTCAAATATAAGATTACATCATTGCCCTGGACTACAACCTTTTAGTGCCTCCCCCTCCGCTTATTATAAATATTTGATACATGATATTAAATTCATAGTCTATTCACTAAAATTTTGAGAAAAGTCTGTATCCCATATGATTGTAAATCTGACGTTATTAGACTAATTAAATATACGAGGTCGTGTTTCACAATTAAAATATCAATTTATCTATAGTATCTCACTCTAATTTTTATATTGATTTATTTATTTATATGATTTTTAACATAGGAGTTTATGTTTATATAACATCTTTTCATACTTCATAGACCGGAATTGGCCTAAATTGAATGTTTTGCACTGTACTGAGTACATAAAGTGATTGTCGTTTCACACTGATATTCATACAGAGTGATTGCCATTTTTCACCGTGGTCTATGCATCCTTACATACTCCCCCACCAATTCGACCAATAGTGTTGACCGAAGATACCTCGAATTGATCGTGTATTTGATATCATGGTGTGCGTATTAATTAATTTAACTTCAATTAAGGTTAATATGTTATCACTTATCATCAATATTTGTGTTGTTGTAAAATTATTGAATAAAAGAATAGACGCTATTAAACTAGAGATGGTAATTGGATGGGTTTAGGGCAGATTTGATAATTCCATCCCTGTTTCTGTTGGTAACATAGACGAGAATTCTCTGTCTGGTTTGGAGGATCTCGGGTACAGAAAATATTGCCATCCTGTATTAAACCTTATTTTGAGATGTTGCTCGCTCAATGCTGACTTGCCAATGGTCTGGTCTAGTTGTGTATAGTGTGAATGTTCCTGATTTGTGTTAAAGTAGCCCAATGCTCTCTACAGAGTGGAAAGGGGCCCATTGAAAAAGATGGCCCATTTAAAGTGAAGAGGGTATTTTGGGAAGGGAAGGAGATGGTACATAAGCATTAAATGAGAGTGAGAGCAAAGTCATGCATGCGTCGGCTGGCATTAAATGCGCTCATTAACTGCCCTGACTCGCCGGTACCGCCACGTGGCTTAAAGGAAAGCGGTCACAGTCGGCGGTAGAGATCATATCGATTCAGTGCATTAAATGGACAGACCCCACACACCAGTTGCCGCCATTTCAGATTAGGTCACGGAGTCATCAAACTTAATCTTCTTTTCTACAATTAACCTACTAAATAATAACACTGAATTACATTAATTATTTTTGTTGTTTTAAATATACTGTATAAAGAAAATAATCGTTATAAAGGACAAACCCTTTTCAATAGGGCGTGTACGGAACTAGCTGTCTCGAGCTACACGGCGTAAAATCTGCGATTTACACGGTAGATGCCGGCTATAGTTAGGATCGGTAAAGTGCAGGGGAGTACCGAGACAGAACTGTAGAGGGCAGTGGAGGTGCGCAATGGGTTTTGAGGAACATCGTGACGAGGGTAGGGTAGTTTGACGAGGGCGGGGTTGTACAAGGGAGTGGGTCGGGAAAGATGCCGACAGTGATTTGCAATGGTAAAGATAGGGGGTATTATTCTGATATCATATGCGAGGGAAGACGGGTTCAGGAGAGGTTAAGCAGTGGTTGGGCAGGGAAGCTCGGTGGAGATCAATGCAGTGAGAGTAGGGCAGGAAAATACTGTCGATTTGTTTGCTGCGGTTTTGATTGGTTGATGACGCGTTACTGGGAAGGACCTGGAGTTTTCTGGCATCGATAAACAGATTTATGCAAGCATATCGAACTAGGGGGTCTTGGTTTTCTTAAACTCCAATATGTTTTTGGGATTTCCCATTGGGCTTGGTACTGGGAGGGGTCGAGGATTCTTTGGCATCAAGGGGTTGAACGTGGTAAGCACAAAGAACTCGGAGAATTTGAATTATTAAATATTCGCGATTCCCATATTGATCGCAAGATTGATCAAGGAAGCTGGTTTAGTGTGATCTGTAATGAGATCATAAGGTTTCTCCATCCGTATAAGGTGGAGGTCGTGGCTCTGCATGATGTTAACTGGTTCGAATCGATTGTTCTCTGAGATTATCATGGAGTCATGTTTAAAGCATCCTGCAGCGGGTTCACGGGGTTTCTCCATTCACATGAGGTGTAGGTCGTGGCTCTACAGATCCTAATCGGATCGAGTTGAATATATTTGAAACTATCATTAGCAATAGGTGTTGTGTACTGCTTATTCTGAGATGTGTTTTTATTTATTTTGCGCGTCGCTCTTGTAATTTTGTCGCTCATAAATTAGTGAGGTATATGTTTTAACTAACAGTAGCTGAGATCACAGTGCAGAGTCTCCCACCATCTGTTGCTTCGGCTGTCCGACATGATGCTGAGTTAGTTACTTAATAATATTTGTGTTTTTCCCTAAAAAAATATATCGTATAAAGTAACAAATTATTTATCAATTATATTTATAATTTTAAATATAGAAACAATATTAGTCAAATTGACTTGAAATAATTACAATTAGTTCCTTATTTAAAATATGTATCGTCCCAAAATTAATATCCTTAATCAAAGCTACGAGACAACCAATACTAATCGATATCGAGATGGACAGTTTTATTGAATCCCAATCTACTTACTCGATTTAATAAATTGACCAATCTCCATTATATGCATGTCAACCACGCACTTTAGTAGGTAATTTTAGTTCGCCAACTTTTTTTTGTTATTATTTTATTACTCTAACGTCGTTAAAATAAATGTAAAATGTAAATGTCGAAAATGCATCTATATTAAAATTTTAAAAATGAAAAATAGTCATTTAAATTTTTTTAAAAATATTGTTTATGAAATAAATGATAAAAGACTATTTCATTATTGATTTTTAAAAGGTTTTCTAAACAAATTAAAAATAAAAAAACATTTTTTATTTTTAATATTTTGAATTTTTTTTAAAAAAAAATAACATTCAAATCAATTTTTATTAATTATTTCATAAAATCATTTTTCTATGAAAAAGTTAAAAGGAATATATTTATAAATATTTGTTTATTATTTAATTATGTTTTATTTTTTTTAATGTTAAGGGTAGTACAGATATTTCTATACAAATTAACAATGTTATTGTTGGTGAAAAAAAAACGAAATTCGTTTTAGTGAAATGATACAAAAAAGTACATTGTACTATATTGAAAAATCCGCAAAGTACACTATAGTGAACTGAAATTAGCCTTATTATTTTAAAGAATATCAAACGATTATTAAGACATGCCACTGCCCAATACACGAGAAAGAGCTTTTGGTAAATGTCCAGGCTCGAACTCATAATCAGATATCATACGAGCTGCAACAACAATACAATATGCTAACATATTATATGGTTGCTTAATAAAACTAATAGTATAATTACAAAACGACGACAATAGAACGTGATAATCACTCAGGACAGAACCCGCTAGAGATCGCACGAGGCGGTGATTTCTCATACAGTCTACTGTCGAGAGGCAATCCGTCTCGAGGATAACACATTCTTCTGCAGATGAAACAATCCATCTGAGAGCCTCCCGGAAAGCCAAAGCGTCAACCAACAACGGATCCATAACCCCCCGCCTAGCAAAGGCTTAGGCCCCCTAAGCACCACCCTTTAGCATTCCATTTCAAAATTTTCACTCCCAACGAAGAAGCTCCCCTGTTAATGGAACCTAACTGAGTCGACAAAAACGAAACTTGAGAAAAATAACGAGCTTTAAACACTCAAGAGACTAGAGAATTTGGATGGGTTATGAAATGCTACCCTGTTTTTCAAGTAAAGCCAAGTTAAATTATTTGAATAGTAAGAAACTCAAGTTGCTAGACTCTTTATGAGAACAGAGAAAGTCCCATTTTTTTTCAAATGATCCCTTTCCCATCCACCAATATTGAGCCGACATATGTTTGATATCTTCTAAGACTGCATTCGACAAGTGAAATATATTCAACGAATTAATCGGAATAGGTTGCAAATTGCTTTAAATAGCACCTTCTGGATGCCTTTTGAGAACATCCTCCCATTCCAAGACCCAATTCGGGCCTGAATACGATCTGATAGACATGCAACCCCTGATGATGGTTCTGACCGATCATATTCGAAAGTCCCAAATAAGTAGCCGAGTCCAACTCCTCCCGAAAGAGGAGTTCTCTCAACATTCAAGCTCTTATTGTATGATTCGTGTTCGGACTGAATTGGACCGTAGACTTGTTAGGGCTAATCAGCTTTCTTGAGGCTTTGTGGTAGATGGAGAATATTTCTCGAAGCTGACCTACCGCTCCTTCGTTTGCACTGCAAAACATGTAACTATCATCGGCAAAAAAGAAATGCAAAACTCGAGGTTTTCCTCAGGATATCTAACATGCCCGAATCTGATCTTCTCTCTAGAACTAATAAAAAAGCTTGAAAAAACCTTTTGCGCAAATAATAAAGAGATGCGGAAAGAGCGGTTCTCCCTACCTGATTCCCCGCGATGGTTTGTCAATCTATGTTTAGTGTCTGCTTGTCACTATCAAAAAACTAATTGACGAAAGTGTGCACTAAACCCCAAACAACTCATCATCCCCGAAATATAACTTTATTCTAAGAATTCATAAGGTTTGAACATATCAACCTTTAAAGTCATATGTTTTTCCAACGAATGTGGTGTAACGACTCAAACGCTAAGAGAATATTATCTGATATAAGCCTCCCATCGCTTTGTGATTCGGAAATCAAAGCCAGAAGCAATGGGCATAGTTTGTACGCAAGGACCTTCAATATGATCTTATACATAACGCTACAAATAGCTATAATCCGCCATGCCTGACGACGCTTTCTTCTTCGGAATTAAGACCAAGTTTGTGTTGTTATAGGCCGGCTCTAAGACACCGGTTGTGAAAAAGTGCATGACCTCCGTGATCAAATATGCTTGAAAAAAAATCCCTTAGTGAACCCATCGGGACCAGAGCTTTCGCAACTTCCGTCTCGAAGATAGCCTCCCGACTTGACTCGCTTAAAACCGATTATATTCGAATTGACTCGCTTAAATTCAACCTAACTCCCATAAATTTGCCCAGTTGACTAAACTGTGTGATACATAAAATCGGATAGTTTTGTAAAAACGATTGTCTAGGTGCCGACCAGTCAGCCGCCTTAAATATGATTTATCATTTAAATTGAAACCATTTAGGTTTTCCAAATCTCGTTTTTGGGTATAAAAAGCTGTTGTTACTGCTTTAATTATATGAAATATTTATCGTTTAAATTTTTAAAAGGATTTAGACCACAATTTGAATATTTTTTTAATTCTAGTTAATTATAGTCGAGACATTAAATAATAACCTGTCAGTTATGTAGTAAATAAAATATGTATTTTATAAAAAAAAATTACCCTTAAAATTAAGAATTAGGACTATAATGACTTAATTTTAACTTAAAAATAATTTAATTAAAAGTTTAAATAACAAAATTTTATCATGAGAAAAACAGAAAAAATTTCTTAAAACAATAATTCTTAATCTAAGAATAAATTCATCATTTTTTTCAAAATACACATATTTTGTAAAAAAAATTACAAACAATATAACACATATTTACTATTAACAAACATCATATTATATGACACATTTTCGCCATTCTCATTTTTATTATCCTATTTTAAGAATATCAAGGAAATATTTTCTTTGTTTTAACTCAAAATATATATTTGATTAATAATAAGCTCATTAATTAGATGGTAATTAACATCTCTCACTTGATAATGACAGGGTCCATAAATAAAAGAGAGAAATAGAGGCATTAATGATGGACAGACACTCATGCATTCATTTATTATCGTGGACACCATACTGGGCTCCACTTCAACTCTATTTTGTATAGAGCAATTCCCATTTCCCACAACTTTTGAATTTAGTGCATTAAAAATAAATGAAAATCTTAAAAGTAGGCAAAAGAAAATGATTTGTATAATTGAAGTGTTAGTCCAGTACGACGACTAGGAGTAGCTTTTAAAAAAACGATTTGTTTTCATTTTCTCATAAATGGTTGATTTAAACGGAAAAGAAATGAATGATGATGAGATTGTTAGGTACATGTCATGTATTGATGTCCATTTATTACAAAAGAAAACAATAAGGCATTAATGTAGCATTTAAGAATGGAGTTAAAAGCGAAGAGGACCATCATGCCCAGGAATGGTCTCCTCTTAATAAATAAAAACACCATTCACGGACTCTTCGTCGGACCATCTATTCCACAACCCAACAAAACATTTTCATTAAATTAAAATAATTTAAATACACTAATTAATTTTTCTGTCTGGTTTTCGAATTTGAATTGGGTAATAATTAAACGAACTGTTGCATTGAATTGAGGTCGATCCTCGGCTTCTTTGGCGGCGGCGGCGGGCACGAAACGACGGCGTTGCAGCGAGGGCACCTTGGGTTCGACTTCTCGGCGATCACGTAGAGGAAGCAACCTGGGCATGCGCTCGCGAACATCCCGCAGGACGACGTCGTTTTGGGTTCTTGTGGTTGATGAAGCGACGGTCGTTTCTTGATCGTCGTCCCTTGCTCTGCTCTCTGCAGAGCCGATTTGACCTTGTCGAGCGTGCACACGCTCTCGTAATTGCTCCTCGTAGAGGGCGAGTCCAGCTTCAGCTCCAAGCTCCATGACGAGGTTTCTCCGGCCAACGGAGCTTTGGTCGGTGGGTAGTTCAAATCTTGAATTTCCGGCGCCGGAGGATCGCCGGAGGACGACGACGACGACGACATGGGCGAAGCGCTTCCACGAAGATAGGTTTTTCTCGACTGCGAATCAAACCCATAATTTGAATTTAGAAAAAAACGAAAGAAATTGAGTAAAAATTGAATTTTTATTATTATCAGCAAATAGGAAAAACTCCTGTTTTTGATCAAGGAACCGTATTATCGGTCTTTTGACCCTTTGTCAGCATAGCATCTGAAGGAAAAACAAGCGTTTGAATCTTAAAATGAATGAAGAAGCTGTACCATCAAATCGAGGCGGTTATCGGGTCGGGAGAGTCCGGCGAGCAAGTCTTGGGTGATGAGGGAATCGGGGTTCCGATTGAGGGAGCTCACTTCTGCTGCCATTTTCTTTCTGCGGAGAGATGGAGAGAGCTACTGCTTTGAAAATGCAATTTTGGGAAGAGGGTGTGTAATATATATTTTCTGGAAAATGAAATGGTGAAAGTAGAAAAAATATGATGATAGAATTGAATGGGGATGATATAGATATTTCTTGTGAATGAGGGTAGCGTATTAATTAAGGGTGTCTTTTAGCATATGGTTTTGGACTATTTCATGTGAACTTGTTCCTCTTATTGTTTACTTTGATACCCAAGCCAACTAAATTTCAATACTCACGACCTCACCTGTAAGTACGTAATTAAGTTCCTTACAAACATTTCTTTTAATCCAAAGAAACAACTTCATTTAGTTGGTTTAAGATAAATATAGCAGGCCTCTACTTCAAGAGAGATTATACCACCTTGTAAAGAGGTTTGGAGTTTGCTTACAAAAAGGGAAGAAACAAAAACTGTTGGCAGTTGCTAATTTTCGATGACAAGTGTCATTGTTGGGTCAAAGCTTGTTGACATTTTGGTTTTCAGACGAGCACGATTTAGTGTTTGATATTTATGAGTGAGTCAATTATGGTATGATCAATCATGATTCTCTAGATTCTACTGGCCTATCTGACTCGATCCACTGGCATGTCAATCCGATGAGATATGTGCAACATGGCTCTGATACCACTTGTTGGGGGAGAACTTGGTCTTAACAAAGAGGAGCACACCACAAGAAAGACTTACATACACATTAGAGCCCACTTCTGACCCAAAAGACTAGTCTGGTGGGTTATGGGCCCACCACGCTTCCGCTGCGCCACCCAATTATTTTCAATTACTTTCATTTTTAATTTTGTTTATTTGAAAAGATAAATGTGTCATTCAGCCATAAGTTCAATTTGTTATTCAATTGAGGTTAAAATTGTTATATCATATATATTTATCAAATAATTGATACATTTTGAAATGATATAATGAGGACATTTTGGATTTTTTACACATCAATTTTGTTAGATTTAACGAATGTTACTTTGAGTGTGATAAAAAAATAGTTGGGATATCTGTAAATAACGTTTTATAATTGAGTATAGTGAAGTTAGAAATAACTATAGTTTAATATAAGCATATGCAATTCTCTCTTTAATTTATTTCTCTTGAGTTTCATGTTATTGGCTTTCTCAGTACAACGTTTTTTTCGTGGATAGTGATTTCCCTGTGAAATAAATTCCCCTTCATGCATGAATTGGTTTTCTAATTTTGAAGAAATTGGGAATTTGAAGAACAAATTGGTTTTTAAATTTGAAATTTGGATTTTGAAGTGAATTAGTTTTTAGTTTTAAAGAAGATGGGAATTTGAAGTTGAAGTAGGAACTGTTGGGATTTGATTATAACAGTAGGAAACATGTACATATAAAACATGTAATCAAACCAAAGACATAAACATGTTTTTAATCAAACCCTAAAAAGTATAATAAAACTCATGTTGATAATCAGAGAATCGATGGAGTTAATCGAATAGCGGAAGCGTACCTGGATCGTATTCGTGTTCATCATCTGACAACTATGGCGATTTCCATATACCCACACCCTTATTGCTATGTCCAATGTATTATTCTCTGAAGAGATGAGTGAATAACCGTATGCAGATTGTGTGTTATATGAGACCATAGCCCGAGTTATATTTAGTTAATATAACTAGTTATGATATTTATGATTTGGCCTCATCAAATCATAAATACACCTAAAGCATCTACACATATATCCCCATGACATAATTATTTAAGTAGATCACTTTAATTCGGGTCAACTTAGATGATAGCCCAACACACATATATTACGTGTGTGGCCCCATATTAGAATTTTTCCAACGTGAACTAGTTGCTAAATGAAGATGATGCGATTTTGAAGTGAATTGATTTATAAATTTTGAAGAAAATGGGATTTTGAGGCATAAATGAGGTGTGAGGATATTTAGTTACTGAGGAACTCAGTGTAGCAATCATCATATTTGATACAATAATATTTCATCATGTTATTTACATTTTTATCAGTAAACCGATAATCAAAAAGAAAAAAAATAAAACAAAGAAAAAACGGAGCAGAGGCAACTTTGGCGGCTCTGCTAGAGGCGGGCACAGACGCCTCCGTGAAGACTGAGACGTCTCTGTTGTTTGGATGAATAAATGGTAGATTTTTAAATTTTCATTTTACAAACAAAGAAGAGAAAAGGGCAGGAGGAGTGAGAAAGGAAAGAGAGAAAGAAAATAAAGAGACAGGAGAGAGATGATTAAATTGAAAAGGTAGGGATAATATTGTATTTTTATCAGAAAATTAACGACTTTATGTTATGTGATAGGAAGAGGAACTCCAACACATATGCTATTTTGATATATAATTTACATTAAAATGAGATAATTTTAGCAATAGTATGATATTCTATTATAACCCACATGTTTTATTCGATTTCGCGGTATGTTATTTTAATAATAAAAAATGAAATATATAGTTTTATTATATCATTATAATCAATATATTTTAGTAAGTGGTAAAAATAATATTTGAATATTAAATTATTATTTAATAAAGTAATATTAAAATAATACATTTTTTTGGAAAAACAAATGAATGGATTCACATGTCAAATATAATATTGAAATATAGTATTAGCATTCACATTGGATTGCAGTGAATTGCTAAATAATGCATTGAAGAGATAAATATAACGTTGGGTTGATATGCTCCAAAAACGAACCAAGAATGGAAAGAAACTAGTGTCACCCTATTTGGTCTTTGGTGAGCAGGAAGCAAGGAGAAAGCATAGAGTCTGAGGTAGAAGAAGGGCGCCACAGGTGAAGTTGTCTCACCATATTC
>JAYMTP010006332.1:0-12218 GCA_036897365.1 Geranium brycei | reverse complement strand
TCTTCTTCTAAATTTCTGTTTCTGTACCTGTCATCTTCGTTTGGTCTGTTTGTGTTTTGGTTTCTCCAGATCTCTATTAGTTATGAAGCGAAATATGTTTCCATATGGGTTATGGCTGATTTGGTGATTTTCGGTTCATTTATTGTTCACGGAACAGAACACTGAGCACGTGTGGAGATTTTTATTTTAGGGGTTATTTATAGATTCTTGCCTGATTTGCATTGCATTTTATAGCTGATTTTCATAAATGTAAATATGCCCTCTTAAAGAGAAAGGGAGAGAACAAAGAGGGCCTCTGAAAGTTTTGAAATTTAGTCTATTTGGGGCTTCATTTTAGGTTTCTTCAATTGTTGGTGTGTGTCCAGTTTGGAAGTTGAGGGGAGGGATTGGTATGCAGCATAAATATGTCCTTCAAAAGCATAGTTCGGGAGTTGAAGGAGATGAAGGATGGGATTGGGAACATCTCGAGGCGAGGTCTGGAAGGGAAGCACTGGCGGGGCCGGTCGAGGTCACATATAGCTCCTGACCAGGCAATGTTGCCTTTGGAACTCATTGAGCAGAGTTGTTGGGCAAATCTGCCGCCTGAGTTGCTTCTGGACATCATCAGAAGGGTGGAAGACAGTGAGACCTCATGGCCTGCTCGGGTTGCTGTCGTCTTCTGTGCTTCGGTTTGTAGATCGTGGAGGGAGATCACAAAGGAGATTGTGCAGACTCCTGAGCAATGTGGACGACTTACATTTCCCCTCTCGTTGAAGCAGGTAGCACACTCCCCCTTTTCTTTTCAGCCTGTTGTTTCCTTAACCTGATTGGCTCGTATTAATTGTTTTATTTATTGCTACTGTTGTTCTGTTAATAGCCGGGTCCCCGGGAATCTCTAGTACAATGCTTTATTAGGAGGGATAGAGCAAGTTCTACATATTACTTGTACTTCGGCCTGGTTCCATGTAAGTCATGTTACTCTCTTATCCTTATTTGGATTTCTATAATGTGGAATTATATCTTACAAACACTCATCTGCAAACACTCTATTCACCATTTCCCATAGCTCACTGCTTCAAGGTTCCAATGCCGTAGAAATTCTAATTGGTGTAATCTTGAGTATTGGAATTGACGGGTGTGGTTTGAGTAATACTGAATTGCTAGTCTGTGAATGATTATCTTCCTTTTATGAACTATTCATGGTTGATTCTTAGAACCATGCCATTTTAGTTCTATCTGTTTGTGGTGTGCAGTCTCTGTCTACGTGCATCGTATGTGTACGTAAATATTTCATATGACGGGAATATCTGAGTATCTGACAGTTCACAAGATCAATGAGTTACATGATCTCTTCGTGTTGTTCGCTATTAATTTGCTCTGTTGGTGTCATCTCCTTTAGTTTGCTTCTAGACTTCTAGCTTTACTTGGTAGAGCTTGAATTGACATGTATGTTTTTTTGTTTTCTGATTTCTACTATCTGAGAGAATCATCATTTTCCTTTGCCAAACCATTGACACATCAAGTCCATATACTCTGACTTTGGACACATGATATCCCCTTTTAGGAGAATGTACACAGGACTGACCCTTCAAAGGCTAGTGGTAACCTGTTAGCCTATTGAATTCTCAAATAAGATAATGAGATGTGATTGGTAGGTGGTTCTCATTATTTTTGTTTATTTACAGCTGAGGTTGAGAAGGACAAGTTATTGCTAGCTGGGCATAAGGTCAGACGGGCGACTACCACGGACTTCATAATATCTTTGGCTGCAGATGATTTTTCTCGAGCCAGCAGTATGTACGTTGGAAAACTAAGGCAAGTTTTGACCTCCACACCTACCATTCGAAACATACTCTCCCTTTCTTGTTCTAATAATTCTGTGTGCAAATATACGCAGGTCCAATTTTCTAGGTACCAAGTTCACCATATATGACAGTCAACCCCCATGCGAAGCAGTTGTTCAACCAAATAGTCGGTCTAACAGAAGATTTCATTCTAAGCAGGTTTCTCCCAGAGTTCCTGCATGTAACTATTCTGCAGGTACCATCTCTTATGAACTCAATGTCCTCCGCACCAGAGGGCCAAGGAGGATGCATTGTGTCTTGCACTCCATTCCGTTGTCTTCTATTCAGGAGGGAGGCACCGCCCCAACACCAATGTCGTACCAGGGATCTTTCGATGAGCAATGCTCCCCTTTGCCGGGAATGAAGGGAAAGAAACTACTTGGAGGTCCCAGCTCTTCAAGCATCTTTGAGTCTCAAAGCCAAGAATTGGTTCATCCCAGCTCAGAAGAGCCATTGATTCTCAAGAATAAGGCTCCCAGATGGCACGAGCAACTACAGTGCTGGTGCCTAAATTTCAAGGGGCGTGTTACGGTGGCTTCTGTGAAGAACTTTCAGCTCGTGGCGGCTGTCGAGCCATGTCACAATGTTTCTGCAGCAGAGCAAGAAAAAGTGATCTTGCAGTTTGGAAAGATTGGAAAAGACATCTTCACCATGGATTATCGGTATCCGCTATCAGCATTCCAAGCCTTTGCAATCTGCTTGAGTAGCTTTGACACCAAACCAGCCTGTGAATGATGCCCATGTAAATTGGACATGTAATCATGGGTTTTGTAGAATCAGATTCTCTAATTTATCTTTTCACAAAATGGATGATCAGCTTGTAGCTTTTGTAATAGAACTTGTGGGATCACAGAATTGTTGTATGTTGCATCAATTTGTCACAACTGTTAAATTAAGAGGAAAACTTGTGAATCATTTCTAGTTTATGTACACTAATTGTTCTGTGCATAATTGGCATCTGCTTTATTGCATTCCTCTTTATACCTACATTTATTGGCCTTTTCTGTTCAATGTGGAAGGATTTGATAATACTTGTGTTTGTGGAAGTGCTTGGTTGGTGTAATTGGTGGCTTGTTTTAGGTCCCTTGGAGTTTTGTTTGGGTCGTGTGGGTGGAATCTTCTTGTAACAAGGTTGTTGATAAACCAACCTTTATGTTGGTTGGTTTCTCCTTTTCCTTTTCTCACCAAACATTTGCTCATTTCATTTTGGCATTTCCCATGGACATTCATTTCTCTTGGACTAATCAATAATTTTCAATTTTATTTCTTACTCGGATTATAAATTCAATTAAATACACATGTTCGGACGCTTTTTTTAGGAAAAATTGCAAAAACATGTCATATGCTATCATACTTTTGCAATAACATATCATGTACTTTGTTAATGACAAGAAAGATTTGATTTTTGTGTGTGTAAAATGTGTATAAATGGCAAAATTACCCTTAAAATTAATAATTAACTTTTAAATAAAAATAAATATATTTTAAAGTTTTTCAAAAAAAATCTTTCAACTAAAATCTATATAATCAAAACGTGTAATTTAATAGTTCCAAAATAAAACTTGTAATTTAATGTTTTAGTTAAATTACTTTTAAGTGAATTTTTTTAAATTGCTTCCAAAATATATATAATTCTTAATATTATGGGCAATTTCGTCATTTTTGTATAAATACACACATTTTACACCAAAAATTGTTCTTGCAAAAAGTGTGAGTACATTGTATGTTTCTAACAGTTTTCCCTTTTTTATTATGGTCATTTTGTTTGTTGGAGAGACCTGTACAACTCTTTCTCAAAGTGGCTGTGGCTATAGGCACAGCTTGGGTTGAACAACAATGATGTTCTGGCATATTTTTAGGTGATTTCATCATCATCAATGCCTAAGATTCAAGCTTCCATTGAACATAATTATGAGATTACACATGCGAAAAAACTGGCGGCTTCCCTTTCGGCCCCAAAAATGGTATAGTTTTTCACATCTGTCATATGTAATGCAACCACAGTTTCATAACTTCGCTATTTTCACCAATCAATTGGGTTAGACTCCATGAACCAAAAGCATCATAGCTTTTTCAAATCCAAAGATTGTATGAAACATAACCACAATAATAAGAATTGTATACCTAACAAACTGAAACTCTTTTTGACGTTTTTTTATGGGCATAAACATAATGTCATGAACATAACATTTCCATGGTGTTTCAGCTACACTACATGACTATGCCTTCCACGGTTACTACATATCACATTTGGGACACCCATTTTGTATCGGGTTTCATTTATCATCTCACCGTAGAATAAGTAATGAATTCTTGGGAAGTAAACTGAAATGGTTGATGCGGGATAGGGTTCCTGCACATAACCATTAGAAAGAGTTAAAACACCTGGTGATAAAATAAATAAATTGTAGGTGATTAGTAGACAGTGAGCAGCAAGAAAATAATGAAGGGACGCACGGTCGAGGGCCGTAAACTTTGATCTGTCTTATGTGAGTATCCCTCCCGTTAAGATGATTCGACAATACAGCAATCTGCAGCATAAAAGTATTGACAAAAGTTTCTCTGCCAAAAATATTTGGAAAATGGTCAGTAATTGATTGATGCATGGAGACTCAGATGGGACAGAATAAAAAAAATGTTAAGCCTTAGGTTAATTAGCCAGTCATTTTCCCAGAAACAATTTATAGGTTCAACCAACTAATCATCACAGATAATTAATTGAACAACTTCCTTCTCTAGTCTAGACCAAGGCTTTTTCGAGTACAACTAAAATTAATTGATAATCATAACTATAAGCAATTTCATTACACTAGACCAAAGCTACTCACTCCTATTTCACTCAGCTATATGACTTGCATCTATTCACCCAGCTTACATACACACTAGACTCATATTCAAGAGAAAAATACTGACAATAATTTTACGGGAGAGATTCGAAACATAAACAAATCTGGATTTCCTACAAGTTAGAAGGTTTATCCTGCTCATTGTTTGTCTGAACAATGAACATAATAATACAAGGAGTTTTGCTTAAGATTCACGGAAAACCCCAAGATTATTAGGGAAAATGGCTTTGTTGTTCTTGTAGTTGTTGGTCTGAACATTAACACATTAAAGATGTAATATCTATCACCAGCAATTTTGTGAAATCGAAATGAATTAGAAATAGCACAAGACATATCAATATTCTATATATTTAATGAGGAATGATATAAGCAGTTCATAAGGTCAGAAGTTATACCGTGGATCATTTCCTGATAAAGATAGATGAACCCATCCAGTAGGCTTGAGGAGTTCCACAGTTTTTATCTCCTAAAAGGGGTTTACAAAGGTAGAGAGGCTAATCAAAATGATACAAGGTAGAAACGTAAGACAAAAATAATGATAATGATTATTTACAAAAATGAAAAATCACCCAATTACTTGATGGTAAGCATGTCTTGAATCAAAAGAAACAGCCATAATGCAAACTCAGAAATCACCTTCAAGTTGTGAAAACTATTTCCAGCTCGAATAGATATCTTTCCTGGAG
Source organism: Geranium brycei (assembly GCA_036897365.1). NCBI lineage: Eukaryota > Viridiplantae > Streptophyta > Magnoliopsida > Geraniales > Geraniaceae > Geranium > Geranium brycei. The sequence continues at coordinate 6,863 of JAYMTP010006332.1, read as the reverse complement.
TATAGCTCTCATCCAACTTGAAATCCACGTATAAAACAACCAACTTCAAAACAAAAACAAATCCCAGAAAAGCAAATATTATATAGGTGAGCAGGAAAATGTTCGATGTCAGAAAGGTCATATGGATTGCATACATACTTGAAGCTTGACTTTCTTTTGGAATTGAATATTAACCATGTGAGGCTGTGCTCCATCAGATTGCCAATAGGTATCCAGACTATCATCACATAGACAAGAGACGCCATTTCCGGGCTTACATGAGCTGACACTCCAGGCAGCCTTCTTGCCTAATTCTCTGAGGTCATCATCCACAATCAGATGCTGATGTCCTCCTGTAAGCTTACCTTCTTCTTCTCCTTCTGAAGACTCTGCAGCCATTACTCCACAAACTCTGCCATTGTTGAAACCCTACTGTTAACCAAGTACTAAATAACCCTCTCCCTAGAAGTTCTAATATCCTCATATAAAGACGTAACTGTAATTTGTTTAAATCCATTTCACAAACAAGATGAGGATATCCAACGTTCTCCATATGTTATTACTCTAGAAAACTCAGTTAGGGCCCATTTGACACGACTTGTTAATTTCCTAACATGTTTATCCAGCAGCTGATTAATGTGTTCGGAGATAGAAGTCACAATTTGCACGAATGTCATTTGGATGACCTGTTTTAAACTATGTACTTGGGTCATAAGCCACGAGCATTTTTTATCCAATTTGGCAAGCATAACACTACCAGTAATTATATGGTTTGCCTCTGGAATAACAATTGTGTTATAATCTAAAAGAAAACGAAGTGATGTAATTCATATATAAGAATTCCAGAGAATATTACCAAACCCAAAGTCATATTTTAATATTTGTAGTATGAAAGCAACATCATGCATTTACAAACTTCACAGATCTTCTGCAAGGAAAAAAAGACCATGCTGGACTGATACACAGTTCAATCAAACCCACACATGGTGTCTCTTCAGATGACATATACTTCCATGGAGTACAAACAAAAAACTCCCCCTTTATCCTAACTTCTGCATCAAACCCTCGTTAATATTCTATCATTCCCTCCACAATTATTCATTCCATGACATATTTTCAAGGAGAGTAAGCAAAACATACCCCTTTATCCTAACTTCTACATCAAACACCAATATTCTACAATTCCCACCACAATCATTCCAACCTAACAATCATGTGATAGTAGATTCAAAGCAACCCTAAATCCGCAAGATAATCAGTAGTATATTAGCATCCAGAAGATTGTGTTTAAGTTCAAACTTACACAAGATATCCACAACACAGAATTGTTTTCCACCTGATTCAAGGTTGGAAGCAGAGAATTTCAGCAGAAATTTAACACTTGTAGCAACATTCATCAACAAACGCATAGAAATGCCCCTCAGGGACTGTGGAGGCTCGCTATATTAGCGAAACCCGCCATAATCGTAAACACATGAGGATTAAGAAACGAAATCTACAGACCAGAAAGAGAGCGAATCAACACATCACAGACGATGACGATTCAATACCGCAACAGTATCTACATATTTACGAGCGGACCTGTAAATGAAGTTGAAACGAGGAGGTTGGGAAATTGATCTGCAGGTCTTCTCGCCGGAGTTGGTACACGAGGTCGTCGGAGCACTCTTCCTGAGGGAGGGTTTGAATTTTGATTCAAATTTTGCTTTTCTGATTTCGAATTAATTTGTAACCCATTTTTTGAAACGCTTGCTGAGGTGGACATGACGTGGATTTCGTCCACATTGGATATTTGATTAACCCCAACTGAACAATCGATCTCGCTCACTGTAACCAACGCGACGACGCCGTTTCGATCTCCATCGTCGCGGTGACGCTCACAGATCAAGCAATGGCGCAGAGGGAAGAGAAGATATCTAGGTGACCAATCGACTTTCTTCTTCTTCCTTCCTGATTGGTTTCCTTATCTTCACAAAAATTAGTTTAGTGTTACAGAAATGGATAATCATTTTCTGACATGGTACTTGATCTGGTTCTTCTTTATCGCTATCGATTATTTCATAAATGTTTCATTTGATTTACACTGCAAGTGACTGAAGTTCCATTTTCCAGTAGTTTGTGAAAATTCAGTTTTTGTTTAGCAGAAAATGCTTCAAGCACATTGCATTTTGAAGGCACTTTAGCCAATATTAGTTTATTTCTGACAATTATATAAGCAAACTAAAACTAGCCCTTAAGGATCACCAAACCTGCAAGCCATTGTTGCGGCTTTTCTATCCCTGCCATTGCGAGTACTCTTGTAGATCTTTTTATGGGTTAGGCTTTGTGTTGGGAAGGACCTGACCTTACTATGAAAGAGCACACCACAAGGAAACCCGTATACATGTTAGAGTGAGCACTTTCCCAAAAGGCTATGAGTTACAAGTGGAATCCTAACCATCTCACCCTCCACATTGAGTCTCATAATAGAATATGCTCACTCTTAAGACCAAACAACCTTTTACATGTTTTACTGAATCCCTCACGGGCCCACCACCATGAGAGGGCAATCATGGTTCCTGGTGTTAGTGGCCCTAGGAGAGCGCTCCTGGTCTGCTTACCGGGAGTCACACATTAGTTGCCACGCTTACCCAAAAGCCTACATTATCTGGTGATTCGGGTCTTTAGTCCAATGTATATATAAACTTACCTTATATATCATATTTATCCCGTGTGGGACATGGATTCACACGTGGAATCCTTACACTTTGTCGCGTCATTTCTCCATCTTCCGCCTTGTGAGAAAATGTTTGTGAGAGAGGCCATTTCGATGACATTGCTTTTTGTTGTTGGCCACTGCATTTCTCGCTTGAATATACTTTTCATTCTTCACACCTATGTCATAACTATGCCCTTTCAAACAACACCCCGGTTTTGTCTCACCCTTGATAAATGTTGATCATTCAGTAAAATCTTATCCTTTTCTTATTCATTCCTTTTGAGTTTCGAGTATTTGATTACAATTTTTAGATAACTTTTCATCACCCCTTCTACTCCTCTCCACTAGTAGGTAAGCATGCTCAGTTCACTGTCTGAGTGTCTTTCTGATCCAGGCTAACTCGTGCTAGGACTATGGTCCTCTGTCCTCACTTGGTGCAAGTAGCTTTGGTACCTGGTTTTAATTTAGTGATGAATTGTAACTTCAGTTTAGTGTAGGTAGAGTTTGCTGTATGTATAAGGATACCTTAATGACACACATCATATCATGTAAGGAAGTCAGATTGGTCCTCCATATATTAGTATATGGAGTGCTGAATGGTGTAAGGCTTGGTGAATCGTGATGCATTTCTTTTATTTATACGATGCTGATGTATTTGTACTTTTAGATGATGGTCTATTTTCCATTTTGGTTCTCAGAAGTTTGAGGGGCCGCTATTATAATCCCTGGAGTTTTTTGGTCAGTCTGGTCCTTGAAGTTTTAAAAGGGGCTCAAAATAGTTTTAGATGCTAATCCATTGTTAAATATATTGACATGCCAAAAGGTTAATTCAGATTTTAATTGCTTACTCTAGCATGACATTAAAATACATGTTTATTTTTTATTTAAAATGTTAGCACCTCAACATATTTAGCTGTTTACTGGGAACTATTTTGGTCCACTTCAGATATTTCAATGACTTGATGAGCACATAAATATTGGGGGACAAAAATGGTGACTTCTCAACCGTGATTTAGTTTTGTTGTTGATTTTTTTTATGCTCGTGTCAGTATGTGTATTTAATGGCGACTCAACTTGTGAATTGTTTTGTAACAGTAGCAATGAGATAGACAAAGGATTCCCAAGTGGTTTGTCCTACCACTACGTAAATTGACCATACAGTATTTGATGCCCCTTGCTTATGATCCAATTTGCCTTTTTCTGCCAGGGACTCAACACTTATCAACTAATAATTGTCAGGAGACCTGCCAAGTATAGTATAAAGCTAATTGTAATAAAATATATTTTGTGTTTGTCATGCTTTCCTGACATGATTAACTGATCCATCTATTTGCTAATTGTCTATTAGGAATCGAAAAGGGGATGGGTCTAGCAAGTTTTCAAGATCCTCCAAGAGTTCAACAGGTTATGGTTGTCAAATACTTCCTGCTAATCCCATTTTACTTTGTTTTGTATCATGAAGGAATCTTTTGTGTTTGGTTAAACTATATATATTGAAAACAATTTCTGGTTCTGACTGTTATCAAGAATATATCTTACAATCTCTTTGTACAGCTTTGCCATCATAATTTATGGTCGCTGTTTTTGTAGTGTTCTGGGTAGCAATGAGATGCTTGCAATTTTCCAAGGATCTCATAAAACAGATGCAGATACAAGTTGGAGGCCAATTTGCAACTCAAAAACAAGGTGTGTGCCTTTGCCCCCACAGGACCACAGTACTTATATATTTCCAACCATAACTCCTTACTGCCATTTTCAATCACTATCTTCCTTTTACAGTTTAGGACCCCTTTATGTTCGTGGTCCTATCTGTCACTCTCTCTTTTCCAGTCCACACACAGACAACATATCCTTAGTCACTATATTTGCAAAATCAGAAGTTGATCATGATGTTGCCTTGTACATTTATGACTGATAATGTTGCTGTAATGATAACTAATATACACAAGAAAAATATAGAATGAAGAAAACAATGTTATTTACAATGGAAAAAAATTTAGCCAGAGATCATTGGCTGAGATTCTGATATAAAATTCCATGAGATGATGAATTGGATCCATGAACAATTGCATATCCCGCTTGAGACTACTGATCAGGTCAGGAATATGGGTACCTGGGAAGCAAACACAAGTTCAGCAAGGTCTAATTATTACTTGTACTCTTTACAATAACAGTGTGGTTATAATATTGTTAGGTGTAGAAGTTTACCTGTTAATTATATGTGGGAGAGGAAACTGTTGATGTAGCTCACTGGAACCCACCATTGTAAATATTCTGTAAATCAGTCTCCCAAGGCGAAAATGACTGAACTTGCTGCAATGCAATCAAACTAGAATAAGTATGACATAGTTACTGAAGAGTAAGGTCAGTCAGACGAGCCAATTGTGAGAACCTGAGATACATTTCCAGGCTACTTACCGGTGTAGGAGAGCTTGAAATTCTCGTATCTCCAGTTTGTAGAGGATTCAATAACATTAGCTTATCCATTTCACAATTTGTGGCAGCTGGTTGTAGTGAATTAGGCTGATTGTAGGCTAGATTGGCCATTTCAGATGGTGTACTAGCAACGCATGCAGGAAACTACACATTTTAAGCACAAGTCAGCTTCAGTTACCTAGATGTGCATGATCCATACAAATTAGATTATTATTTATTATTTTCTTACCTCCTTGGTGAAGATGTTATCAATGCTCAATTCTAGCCTGGGGTTCACATGAGCAAGTTTCATGGACAAAAACTGCAAGAAAAAATTGCCGGGCTCAATTCCAGAAGTGATTCATGAAACACTATTTTTATGGTGTAATTGTTTTGAGTTAAATTACTTCAACTTGTCTTTGTAGGGATTGAACATAATTGATGATTTCATCAAGCATTCCAGCCTTTCCAGTGGGTTTGTTACACCCAGGTACCAATTCTTGCAGGGATTTCATCTTCTTGTTGATCTTTTCTCTTCTGGCCTATACATGTCACAATCGAGATTAGTATATGATTTGATCTGTGAAAATAGAATTAGATTGTTTCTGTTGCCTAAAACTTACTCTTTCTGCTAAGCTGTGACTGTCAGTGGCCTGGCCTCGCCGAGCCCTGACATGGACATAATCTGGCTTCTCTGGAACCTTGGAGTTCTCATTTGGAGAATGATGATCTTCCTCAACAACTCCTCTGTTCCTCCTTTTGTCTCTGCTTTCTTCTACTACATCAGACTGGCAAAAGACAATTGTTTTTACCATCAAGATTCCATAGAATCAAAGACGGACAGTAAGTAAAAAGAAGTAACAAACCTCTGGTCTTCTCTTCTTGAAGGTGTTTCCACCATTGGTGCATTGTGGCATCTCATCTGCAGGCAGCACCAGCTCTTCCTTCATAGTAGTTGTGGAAAATGCAGAGTGATCCATGTCAAGAGAGCTAGTTGCCGGAGACGCGGATGCAGAGCTAAATTCATTGCTGAAATTGTTGAGGAGGTGAAAGTGAGTGAAATTGGGTTGGAGTTGGTGTAGCAAGGTGAGCTGCTGTCGCTGGAGCACAGACATGTCAGCACCGCTTCCGGCGAGGCAACCGGGAATGTTCAACATTTTGGCAAGTACAGAGTGTGTATATTGAAGTGGCAAATAAAGGATAATAGCTGGAAGAGAATAAATAGAGAGAAGTTGGGTTATGGATGAGAAGAGAAAGAGAGGAATGGGCAGTGGTCCCTCGGGTGTCATGTGGGAGTGAGGGTCCAATGTCTATTTCTGCTGCTAACGACGCCTTTCAGCAGGGTCTTTTTGGCCTCTCACTGTCTCTGCCAACTGGCGTCTGGCGCAAGTAGTATCCACTTGGACTTGGTACAAACTCATACTATCCGTAGAAGTACTGTTGTTAGGTGTGTTGTGAAAATTGGATATGCCCCTCTAATTCTAATATGCATACACAATAAAACAATAAAAGTTATTTGGCTTACCGATAAGTATGCAGAATTTTATTTATGAGGTCATAAGTTCAAACTATAGAATTGACATTTTTTAATAGTTTTGTGTTTTTTATTGATATTTGGGTCTAAACCTACTTTGTGGACTTTTAAAATGGAGCTTTCATTTTCACTGTACTTTTTAGTTTATAGTTATAATTATTTTTTTACTAATTATTGTATTAGTTAAATTGTTTTTTCATTTTTCAATAACTTCTTGTTTTGTTTACTACATTTTAT
>JAYMTP010006331.1:0-12219 GCA_036897365.1 Geranium brycei | reverse complement strand
CCAGATATATCAAGCCTTATAAGCGGCCATTGGATGGATCCGATCACTAGCAAAAATGAATTGCAGTTTGTAAACAAGAGCAAGGTAAATTTTGAAAATTAAAAGTAGCAGTTAAAACTCAAGCTGTAGCTGGGAATTTCAAAATAGCCCAAATTTAAAGCAAATCATTGTATGATATAACTATAGAAGAAAGAAAAACTAAAACTAAAGATGTTATACTCGGAAGGAAGAGAAATGAATGCAAGGTTATGATACAGATTGGCTGAAATATTCAAGGCAAAAATGATATAATGGTGTATACTTGAATGGGTACTTGGATAGTATTTACTGCCCAATTAGTTTGTGTTCAGGAAAACTAAAACACTGCAAGAACGTGCAAATATTTGAAATGAAAGGAAAACTATTTAAGTACTCTGCTCAAATGGGTACCAACCATTCCACCTCCAATCACATGGCCATATAAGTGATTGGGGCTTTCAGTTCCACTTCCTAATTCACAGGGAAAATGAGAACTACCATACTCAATACCACCATGGCTCAATTTCCCCTTAAAATATCCTGAACCTCCTCTTCCCCCATGTCCAGAACCACTACCAGCTCCATTTCTATAGTTTCCCTTTTCCATTCAAGCACTGCAACCTGCAAAGAGATTAATGTGAAATCAGAAGCTTAAGCACAAAGTAAGAAAAAAAGTGGTTGATTAGCATGGTGAAGTAAGATAAATAAGAAGAAACATGTGGGAAGGGAAGGCATACAAATAAATGAAGAAAGCAGGTTTTAGATTCAACATACTACCTAATTCTGATGCACTAATCATGCCATTGGTATCAACAATGACCGTTCTCTCCCTTTGGATGTGAATTATACTTCCCTTGACAAGGCCATTCACAAGAAGGTCCTCAACTCGGCATATCTGAGAAAAGATCAGAAGGAGCCATTGAATTTAAACATCCTATATGATTAATATAGTTTTATGCTAACTAGCCGCAAAACATGTCTAACCAATTTCAAATAAAAAACAGAAAAACCAAAGCTGTAGAAAAAGAACAAAATTTGGCATCCAATCATAATGATAGGGGTGGATAAGAAATAACTGATGCAAACAGACTGCATTGGATAAAAGGTGCTGAAAGACTCAAGACATGCCTTAGCATTAGGCTGTAAAGGCAGCATTGAACATCCACACCAATCTAGGCCTCAGCTCCAAATCAGTTGAGGGCAAAGCAAGCTGCTGGGTGAACTCTGCCACCCCCTTCTGAACCAAGCTCGGGTCAATCTGTTCAATGGGGACAGCCTTAACAGCAATTATATCAGCCACCGAGTTTACATAGATGAAAGCAAACCCACTGCTCACGAAATATTTCGCTCCCTTCATGAACCAATACAAGTCCCGGTTTCGCACCCATCTGACCTGTTGTTGCTGGAATTATGACCATGTCAACCTAAAACACAGTTCAAAATGTGACATTCATTTATATTGACGTAAAAAATGTCATTTTGGTTTTCTCAAGATCAGGAAGGAACCCAAAAGTGTGTCGTGCTTCACAAATCAATGAGCAGAGGTATACATGTCGTGCATCATGAACGATGAGCAGAGGTTAACAGAATAAGTGCAACCACGATATCAGGAAATGCCAACTTAAATAATTTGAGATAGGGGTTTACTAGAAATACTCTCATCGGTGAGGGAACTGTGTGTGTATCAAATGTGAAATATGAATATGGTAGTAAACTATATTCAAATGTTGCAAATAGCAGTATCCACATTGCTGGGTTTGTTGTATTAAAAACAGAGCACCGCTGTACCAAGCAACCTGATCCAAGATCATCAAGCCATAAAAGTTCAAAAATGCAAGGTGCAGTAGATAGAGGATGAATTTCATATTTCCACCTTACAAAAAGCAGTTCAAAAAACTGAAGGCTGCAAAGGCACCCAAACACGAATGTTCTTCACATCAACTCATCAAACACTAATTCAAGCAAAATATGCAAATATGAGCTACAAAAAGACATCAAGAGCTCAATCAAAACACCAGAACCTACCAAATTCGACTCACCTAAGTGGCAGAAAAATAAATAAAATAACTAAAACCCATGATTAGAAACAAAGTAAATGTAAGAAAAAATAGAACTTTTTTACCTGAAGGTGTTAGGAAAGATATTGCTAGTGAAGATCTGAATAGCAGAGAGGTAAGGCACACAGTACTGCCCAAGGGTCAAGCCATTCACCGAAACAGGAACAAACAAATTAAAACACTCCACCGTTTCTCTCTAGACGATTCAGGTTTCTCATCTCAGACTACGAAAAAACAAATAAACAAAAATCAACACATCAATACCAAAAAAAATTGAAATTGGATCGAACCCGTGAATTATTTTTAGGAGAAGATGATAGAACCTACCAGAGCTCCGACGCCTGAAAACAACCAGGTCCCGGAGCTCCCAATATTGCATGACCAGCATAGCACCTCCAAGAAAAAAAATCAGGGGAATCATCCATCTGGGTCAACAAAATCTAATCTAGATCGATGGAAATCACCATGGAGAGGAGGGTGTCGGATCCGAAATAGGAAGCGCAGACGTTTTGGACGGGTCGACTTCTTAGAGGCCGAAGTCATAGTCGAAGCTTTATATGGGTTATTTGAGAAGAGGAGAGACGATTGTGATATATATGTATGGTATGAAAGGAGAGTAGTGGGGAAGAAAAAGTGATCAGGAACAATTCATGGGAATGTGAAGAGAGGAGGAAACAAGGTAACGCATGCAATTTGGGCTGAGGATTTTTGTGAGAAGAGTTTGTATGTAATGGCAAATTGTGAGAGAGAAGTTCCACCAAGGCATCTAACTTAATTTTTGTTAGATATATATATATAGATTTGTTAATGGTGCATTAGATTTATTCTTCCTATTATGTGTTAAATTGGGAGTGCAGAAAATTGTTGAGGTAGTTATGCATCTTTATTTAATATTTACACACTAAATGCATTTTTTAAAGTTAACAATATTCATTTTAGAAATGGTTTTGCTAGTATTCTCTAGTCTTGCACCAGAATTTAAACATGACACATGGTAAAATTAATCTCATCATCTCTAGTGATTAAGAAAACCCAAGATTTGATGGAAATTTAATATTCCTAATCCAATCGAGTCAAGTTGAGGACTGTAAATTTTGTATTATTGTCATCTTTATAAAAAGAAAATACTTCAAAAATATTTTTTTAAATTCGGCATTTTCAATTCAATCAGACAAGAACTTATTCCAAAATTTACTCACGACAATACAAATTATTTTATCCCATGGTAAAATGCTAGATATTTGACTCCATTAACTCTTGGATTTGGATCCACACATTTTTAAAATAGATTTTATACCGATAACTTGACCTGAACCTGTTTATCATTATTTGACAAATATACAATGTTCTGGTCCTTCTGGATATCAATCTAAGACCTGGGAAAAGTGAAGAAGCCTATAGTATAGTATTGACAACTAATGCACCATGTGAAGTGAAAGATTTGTTTTGGTCTCTAGCTCTAAGGTCCATGCATGCATGTCTGTGGTTGGCCACTATATGGGGCAAGCCAGTAAAGCTCACAGCTGGACCAAAAATCAAAACATTTAAGGGTGTAACAAAGCCGCCCGATCTCAATTCGTTAAATATTTCACTCGCACTCGTTGTGATAGAATTCAGATTCAAGTTCAAAGCTTGGCGGTGTAACGGAATTGCTCAATCTCAATTTCAACTGGTGCTCGTGATAATTGAGCTTAGCCAAAATTCAAGCCCACTCGTTTAATAAACAAGCCAAACTCAAGCTCGACCTATCAAGACTCCATAAGCTCGTGAATCAGCTTGTTCAAAATTAATTAATAAAACTAATTTTATTTAACTTAATAATCAGACTGAGCTGAAATCGAGTCGATCGAGCTTAATGCGAACATTTCTTATCATAGCTTTAACAAAATCCCTAAAAATAATGTACACAACAACAATAATAATAACAAATCAAACACCTCAATTGCAAGTACTTTCAATGTCTGAATCTTAATTTTAACAAAATAATGTTATATACACAACCTGTGGAAGTTTTGTGAGCTACAACAGCAAAAAAAGTGTGGAACCCAGAAAAATGGTCCCTTCACTGTGTTTTTCCCCTCTTCTGTATAAAATTAAAGGGAAATATACATCTCTCTGAATCAGTGATTACTGAATATAACTCAAAAATAATCAGTTCATCAGCAAAACTTGCCTTTCCGGGTTATTTTTCGCTCCCTGGCTCGTGGAATGTAACTATCTACTCGCCCCCCTCACCCAACAACGGTATAAAAAAATACCAAAAAGATGGCGAGTCGGGATCCATAATTTAAAGATCACCTGATTGTAGTTCTCCCCAGAGAGGATGCTCCGATTTCACTGTCCGTGTTCTACATTTTCAAATATATAGTCACAAATTAGTCCTATGGTTTCGGTTAACGAATCTTATAACTGAAATAAATGAAACGAGCCAAGTAGGCACATAGGAGCTTTAGTAGGCGTGTTTTTAATCCCATTACTTACGTATTGAGTTAAATAACATTATACGTCTTTAAATGCTAAGTATCTTGTGAGCTTAATGCGCAACAGTTTTACAAATAGCTACATCTCCATGGATTGAAATATATATACCTGAGATTTGGGAGACGGGAACACATTCCAAAATCTGAGTGTTTCATCTCCAGCTCCAGTGACAATATTCTATGATTACAATTATTTCAATCAGAAAAGGAAATGCAATAATAAGTAGTACTTATTACGAAACTCGGGGAAATAGCAAGGAAAAAAACTATACGCGGAGAAAGAAATGTGGTTGCCTGAAAAAAAAATACCTGTCCATCGGGCGAGATGGCAAGATAAAGAACTCTATAGGTATGGCCGGTAAGAGTTGCAAGCTGCATTGGTAGAAGAATATTTAGGAAACCAAAAAAAACACTCAGGAAGTAGTTTTATTCTTTTTATTTATTTGGTTCACAGTTCAGATGAATGATTTTGAATGCGTACCTTTGACATTGTAGGGTATCTCCAGACTATTATCTGATTTTGGGAGTATCCGTGGGTACTGACAAGTTCGTTGACATTCTTAGACCACACGAGATTGCATACCTGCGATGAGAACAATAAAAATGGGTAATATTAGAATGATATTGGAAGAGGGCATGAAGCTCGAGTGGAAAATATGGTTAAAATGAAGGGAAAAATGGCAAAAACATGTTGTATACTATCACACTTTTGCAAGAGGGTGATGTGTACATTGTTAATGGCAGACATGTTGTGAACTTTGATTTTATGAGCATAATGTATGTATTTGTACAAAAATGACAAAATTGCCCCTAAAATTAAGATTTTTTATAAAATAATTGAATTACAAAAAATTGCTTGTACAAAATTTAGTTAAAAGATATTTCAGAAAAAACTTTTTAAAATTTTTATTTTAAAAAAAAAAATCTTAATTTTAAGGGCAATTTCGTCATTTTTGTACAAACGTACACATTATGTCCAAAAAATCAAAGTTCGCAGCACATTTTTGTCATTAACAAAGTACACAACACCCTCTTGCAAAAGTGTGATAGCATACAACATGTTTTCGCCGTTCTCCCTAAAATGAATAATTGGTGTCTAGCTTACCTGACTGCCAGTGTCCGTGCAGCTCAAGTGTGAATTAGTGGTTGTGTTCCAAAACCGAATGCAACGGTCTTGAGTACCGCCGCCAGATGCAAGCAATCCATAGAGATGAGGGGACCATGCGATTGCTTTTACAGCCGCTGTATGCTCGCAGTACTTCAGCACGGGTTGTGTTGAGTGTTGATTCCAGACGAAAAGCTGCAGATAGGTGATAAATGTTTTAGGAGTCAATAACATCACAAATCAAGAGGATGGATAATTACAGTGTCAAGCATTGTATATATGTGAAAAGGAAAGTGAAATTCAGTTACTTACTCTATTATCATTTCCGCCTGATGCTAATTCTCGGTTATCATAAGACCACTTAAGCCCACAAACCTATATCCAGCAAAAACATGTACGAGTTAGTGATATTCAGCTTTGATTCACTCCAGCTGAGAAGAAACCAGCATCTTACCTCAGATTTGTGTCCAGAGAGTTTGCTAACAAAATCTTCTTGAGCTCGTAAATCTCTATGAAGGATACTCTTGTCCCGACTACCAGAAGACAACACAGATGAGCTCCAGGCCAAAGCCCCGACACGTAACCGATGGCCCTCCATGGTTCTCACTCTCTTAGAGCGAGATGCATCCCAAATCTACAGAACAATAGTACGAGGCTTCAGCCAATGGAAACCAGGACAGTCGAAATTTTGAAAACCAAATCCACTAACACCCTCAAAACTTCCAAGCGACACACTTCTTAATAGATAAACAAAATTCCAAATTATAAATAACTACATCCAGTTATTAAATTATTGGCAGTGTCTCCCACAGTCAAGTAAGAAAATGGCATCAAAGGCTAAGGCAATTCGAGTTCCAACTAAGCCGGGTAAAAATCTGAATCGTTATCTTTCTTAAAACATGAATTAGCATCATATGAACAATCCATCTAATGCGATAAATACTAACATTCATGAAACACGTTGATTTGTGACACCATTTAAAGGTACCTCCTATCCATCAAAACTGTTGCTTACAATCTTAGAGGTTAACAGCTGCCGAGCTAATTGGATCATAAGAAAGCCATTTTCTGTTAATGAGACTACCACCATGCTGCTACTCGATAGTCGATACCAAATATGATGTAGCAAAAACGCAGAGCAGTGCCCACAAAATTTTACATATACATTGCTCCTAACTTGGTCAGAAAAATGCTTTGCGCAATCAAACCAATGTTGAGAATATAACGTCAAGCTCTATCAAGTATACTTACTAATGGCGATCCATCAAGGTACGGAATGGAAAATTTGCAAATCTGCACCCTAAATTACTCCCAATCCTCACTACTATCACACATGGGCATCACATGCATACATTAAAGCAATAGGGACAATATTCATAGCTTTGCCCATTCACATTCAAATGTCTCATGCTGAGCCAAAACACTATCCTGTCAAGCTCTCAATTATTGAGTTGACTAACACCCTCTAGCCTAAATTCATAACCAAACCCTTCAACACTCAGTTCATGAAAATACAAATATTTCTTAACCTGGAGTTTTCCATTGTTGGTTCCAATTGCGATATGTGTTCCGCGCTGAGCCCATCCTACCGAGCAGACACTGTCATCGGTCCCCAGATCGCATAACTTAGTCACCTGTATGATGCATACAAATACGGTACATAATGTTGCACTAATGGAGGTTCGGAATCGATATTCATTGAATCCAATTGGGAAATTACACAGTGATTCAGAATCTATAAACTAAATAGAATCAAGATAAGACCACAACTGACCTTGCTGCTACAAGCATTCCATAGATACACACAATTCCCCAAACCCACAGCCAATACATTATGAGAGGACCAATCCACAAGATTCAGGTAAAAATCGTCTTGAAGAGATGGTGCATCCAAAACCTAGCAAAAATTCACAGCCCAATTCAACATCAGAAAAAACCCATCACAAAACCAAATCCAAATCAACCAAAACCCATCAAATCAGAAGCTAAAAACCTCACTCACCTTGTATGGTGCCCTCGGAATCTTCCGAGGAGCCTTCACCGGGCTATGGCTCACCCCAGGCACATCATCATCGAACCCAATCGGCGAGAGTGAGTGCATTGACCTCCGAGTCTCGGTCCTGTACCGGAAAATATTCCGATTCGGCCTACCCACCGAGTCCTTCTTCTCCGGCGTCTCGGGCCCGAACAGCGCTGCCCGCAGGAGCGCCGCGTAGCCTCCCTCCGCCGGCGACGACGGCTCGGAGATCTCGAAGAGGGCGAAATTCGAGCCGGATCTGCTCGGAATGAACCGGTCGGAGAAGATGGTCCTCGACGGCGACTGGCGGCGACTGGAGCTCACGATTCGATCAATGTGACTCGATTGACCCGGCGGAGACACCTCCGGAGGCAGATTCAGCTCCGAGCTCGCCGCCGGAGTGCTCGGAGCCGTCCGATTCACCAATCCAGACGGCGACGCCTCAGGATCTCCCATGGAGCCAGGTTGCGACTGGAGATCCAGTGAAGACGAAGAAGAAAAAGACACGATGTGGCTATGGAGATCCAACAAACAACAACCCTAAAGAGAGGAGAGAGAGGTTTTGGCTATGGCCGATTTGGGGGTTTTATTGAAGCGTGAAGTGTTAGCAACAATTAAGTGCCCAATCGGTGTCTTCTTCAAGGATTTTCTTTTTCACAGAGGACTGTTAATTTTCCCGGGAAAATTAGGTAAGTGTAACGGAAAACGTCACGGCGTTATAACTTTTTGCGCCAAATTTAGGAAGCACCTCAACGGCGTGAGGCCGCGCCGTTAAGGTCTCGTGGGTTTAGGATAGCTGGCAAGTGGTTTAAGTGGTGGAGGGCTCGAGCTTCGAGTAATTAATTAATGGTTAACTATTTTCTAAATAGAGGAAAGGGTAAATAGGTAAATTTGTTATTTCTTAATTATTATTTTATTACAATGAGATGAGAATAGGAGTTGAAGCAAGGGCGGTCCAATACAATAATAGTACATTATTAACTTCCTAACGTTGGACTTTATTTTTGAAAACAAGCTAAATTTATTTAATAAAAAAACTGTAATTGCATTATACTAAACATCAGGATCAGGTAAAGTAATTTCCATACAAAATTAAAGATAAATATTTATTGTTTCAAAATGTTCATCTCAAAATAGATTATTTCTAAATCGAATTGTGTTCATTAAAACTTCTAAAATAACTTTATTTTAAATGATAAAAAATTATAAACTATATTTGCACTACTATAGAGATTCTTTCCAAAACTACATAAACTCTTCAAATATTATGAGACTTGAATGGTGTTTATTAAAACTTATAGAATAAGAGTGCATTCATTATTAACATCTTATCTACGTTGAAGTTGAATATTTTTATCAAAGAAGATTTTACATACATAAAGAAATTATAAACCATAATTGCATTAATAATTCCACGTTAAAATATTATTCATACAAAAGTTAAGGATAACATTTATTTTTTAGATGTGAAATTTACATTGCTCATCTAAAAATCTCTCTTGTGTAAGAGATTTTTTCGGAGGCTGCATGAACTGATAAAAAACAACGAGAATCCTTGAAATGTCTCGTATTCTTGTCGCTTGACTAAATAAACTCGGATAAAACATAATCAACTCAAAAAGGGCATTTCATGATGGATGATATGATCTTATATCTTTGATGGGAGGTCAGTGAAAGTTGAGTTTGGTTTGGTAGGTTAAACCCACATGCCAATTAGAAGGAGCAACATTCCAAGCAATGATGGTTTGTTTGGTGGTGTAGGAGGTGATCTTGAAGGAGAGGGATTGGCCTCCAAGAGTTGCAAAAGCTTGATAAGAAGCTCCCCAATTGTGGCTCATGCTGATCCAACTTGTCTTGCTTCCCTTCACCCACATGTTTTCAATGTCTCCTCCACCTCCCACATTCATCACATACACCAACAACCAATACCCATTCCCTTGGAATTGGAACCTTAGCCCTCCTCCCCTCACACATGGAACCCTAAAATTTAAATAAATAAAAAACAAATTCAGTCAGTTTCGTTTATCTTCTAAAATTTAATATTTATCAGTGGAGAAAAAACGTTGTGGACGCACAAAATGTGTCAGAATAAGTCTGTAATTGTGTCGCTAGTAAATAGCTGACACATGTGCATTGAGAAATCTTTGTCGGATATTAATTATACTCAACGAGACATTGATCAAAGTGTTGTAAAAATCGCTAGCCGCTAATCGGGCGGAGAGGGTTTTCTACGAACTGACCGTGAATTAGTCAAAAAATAAACCGAATTAAAATAGTTAATTGAAAATTATAGATGATTAATCAAACAAATCATATATCCTTGCGAAATTGGCACACGACGAAACATTCGCCACAACAAAAATGACTTTTGTCTAACTCCTGAATTTTGGGTAGCGTCGGGTATAGCATATTATGGCCAACACACAAGGAGGTGCTTCGGGTATGACATAATACTTGACGCACACACATTGATCAATGTCTTGCCGAGTATAAAAATCATATTCGGCGCATTTTGATCAATGTGTCATCAGGTATGGTCATACCCGACAATGCTTTTTCGACGAATCTCACACCTCCCTCTACATCGGGTATATTATACTATACACGAAGATACCCAAATTTCGTGCGTCGGGATAAGTCATTTCTTCAACTATAAAATGAAATAGTGTTGTGATGTGAAAGTCAAAGCATTACCTCCGGTAGA
The DNA here is from genome assembly GCA_036897365.1 of Geranium brycei. NCBI lineage: Eukaryota > Viridiplantae > Streptophyta > Magnoliopsida > Geraniales > Geraniaceae > Geranium > Geranium brycei. Next base: position 1,838 of record JAYMTP010006331.1, on the reverse strand, counting down.
CGACGGGGATGATACCGGCCTTCCAGTTGGCAATCTTCATGAAGGCGGGTTTGGCCATGTCGAAATGGACGCGAGGCGGGTTGCACCACCCGCCCGCATTCGAGTCCTTGGACCAGTTGGGCGGGCACAGGTTCGTAGCCGTCACCGTCGTGAACGCCACGTTTCTATAGCAAGCCTTCGACTGCGCACACTTTATCTGAAAACAAGTCCCGCAACCGTAACCGTTATTAAACAACGTCGAGCTCAACGCGACGGTGTCTGTACCGTAACCGTTCGTGATCAAGTTCCCGTATCCACACGCGCCTCCTATAAAATCAAACAATACATCAAACACTTTGACAACAATAAATATATTTACTATATGAACCGATCACATGCATAGCGTAAACTAATCAAATCGAACCTTAATTTGACGAGACCTTACTCGAACAAGTTTATGCAACTGAACTCGAGTTTAATGACGAGAAATGATAGAATTTCAATAATTTAAAAAACGACGGATGCTAGTAGGATGGAGGTGACCTTTTGGTGTACTAATTATAGATTAGTCAGAAATTAGTCGAATTAATCAAGGTTTAATAGAGAATTGTTCAGAGATTTTTAGAACCCTTTTAATTTTAAATACATATATTTATTAAAAATGAAAACTAAACGAATCAACTCGAGAGCGATTCGACTAATTTTATTACAACATATATTAATTTTTTAAAAAAAATAAATAAAAATAGAAACTTAATTAAATATTAAACGACCTGACATATGAGTCTATCTAGCCTTAAAAAGTTATGCCCAAAATTGACTCGAAAATTTGTCAGTATATTAAACGAGTCAAACGATATTAAACTCGAATTCGACTCGATCTCGATTATAACGAACTCAAATAAAATATTTTTAGAAAATATCGAGCTCGAGCTGCTTGTCAAAAGTTATGCTCGTTTACAACCCACGTACCCATTGTAGCCGAGGCAGACTCGTCGCCGTAAAACGTGGCGTGCGCCAACTTCCACGTGCTCGGCCGGAAAGTTCCAACACCATCCACCGGCCTATAAACGACCGTTAGCGACCATGCCACCAATAAAAAGGTGAAGAAACTCCACGAACCAGAACAAGCCATAGCTATATATGTTGAGATGCTCCAAAAACAAATAATATGTTTCTTGTATTGTTCTTGTTGATGATAAAGCTACGATCGATATGTTCATTGACTCGCACGCATTGCCTTAATTTATATAATGCTACGAGAGACACTAATTGACACTAAGTTTTTATTTTGTTCTTCACTTCGTGCCCTTCACGAAGGTGGTGGGACTCTAAAATTCAAATACGACCAACTTTATTTTTATTTGTTCTGTTGCATTTGATCGTGGAAGTCAATTTTTAAACTAATCTAACGGTTGGTATAGCACTTAACGTGCGAGCAGGTCTCATCTAATCTCGTGCCACGTGTTGTACTTTTTTTTTTCTCCGAATTATGGTCGGTAATGTGTACAATGAATAAGTAAGGTACTATGTATTTAAGTATTTTTATGTGTAACCTATTTCCAAATTTAAATATTTATATTTGGTACAATTTTAAAAATAATAGAGGCTAACCATATTGATGGATGGGTTCTTTAACACTTTACTTTTACATGCATGAGAGTTCACTTTATACACGATAAAAAGTCATTATTATTACTTTAAATACACATGCATAAGTTATTAGAATCCCAATTAATTAAAAATATAATCACTAGCAATTCAAGTCGGCAGAGGTCTTCCTCTTTGTGGTATGTACCCTTCGCCCGTGGCGATTTAGGTTGTTCGTCGAAAATCGACGATGTCTCACGGCGGCACGG
>JAYMTP010006330.1:0-12220 GCA_036897365.1 Geranium brycei | reverse complement strand
CAATAAAATAATAGTTAATATTAAATTAGTTTGTTATTTAGTGTTATATTTAATTAATGAGAATAAAGTCAGTAAATTGATATTAAGAAAATTAAATAATTAAGAAAATAGAATAATAAAAATCTTATAAAAGATGATGATATATGATAATTTAAGGATTTTTCATTTCTATATATATATATAGATTAGGGAAAATTTATTATTTGTTTTTGTTTAAATATATATATTAGTTAAAAGCAGGTTAGGCTAAGCTACTGACTTCAATCAGAAGGTTTAATCATTGCCAGAATTTTATCATAATAGATTCAAATGGAGGGGCATTTACGTCATTCGCTACTTTCCTTCCCTAAAATCCACCACTTTAATTCGCAGAAGCCCATTTTATAATCCCAAAACCTCATTTTCGACCGTTGGGAGTGAAAGAGAAAGAGAAACAGTCAGTGAAGCCGCGGCGAGAGAGAAGCCAAAATCAACAGCATGCCTTTCACGAGAAAGAGAAGCAAAACCCTAGAATCCCCAGTTCGCATCATCAACAACGATCACTCTCAACCCGATGAAGCCCAGAAAATCTCGGCCTATGAACAGTCCAGAGACCAGAGAATCAGAGAGAACATGGAGAGAATGCAGAAACTCGGAATCGTCGATCTCTCGCATCAGCTCAAGTCCACCGTTTCTGCGGCGGCTCGAAAGCGGGCGCTGAGGACCCAATCTGACCTCAAACCGCCTCATCGGTCGACTCCGATGCCACCGTCTGTACCGACCCGCCGATCTTCTCGGTAATCTCCTCTTCCATGTCGTTGCTCGTAACAATTCTAAAGGGTCTTTTATTTATTTTTACAAAAAAACCCAGAAATCAAAAACAGCACAAGTTCGAAATGTTTTTCACCAGGAAATAGAGGATGTGGGTTCTTCATTGATTTTGAGGTGTTGCCGAAAGCCCATATATTTTTTGCCAAGAAAGCATTTTTATGTTTCCATTTGGAGGTGTTAAATCCAAGACAACATTACTATGATTCACTTGCGGTTAGGTGCATGTTGCTTGATTTATGAATCATGTGTTTCTATTTCTTTTTTTTTGGAGCCAAGGTTGCAGAATGCGACACCGGTTAGTTACACAGAAGTTCCGCTGTCGAAGAAGAACATGTCATTGGAAGATGAGGAACTCCTGCTAGAAAAGGGCTCAAGACCTGAGGTTTACACAGAAGAGCACGAGAAGTTGTTGGGTAGCACCGAGAGGACCTGGACTTTGTTTGTGGATGGATATGGGAGTGACGGGAAACGAATTTATGACCCGTTTAAGGGGAAGACTTGTCATCAATGCAGGTTCGAAGGTTTTTTTTTTCTTTTCGAGGTCGAATTTAAGCATGGAAAACACAACTAATCAATTGTGTGTTTTCGTTGGATTACCCTTTTGATGGTTTTGTATACTGATAAATAACTTATTTGTCATACAAGTGTCAATGTTGAATGTTCTTCTAACAGATTCCTACTTACTAGCAGGATTAGTTAGTAAAATCTGAAACCATCGTGCCTGACTTCTTGTGAACTGATGCTAGCATTTTCTGTAGTATTTGACTATCTGTGGGCATTTTCTGTAGTATTTGACTATCTGTGGACCATGGTCAAAAAACACTTTTTTTATGATAGAACAAGCCCTGGTATGTGTATTAACTAAATGCTATTTGAGGCAAGGTTTAAATCTTTATAAAATTATAGTGATGTATAGGTTACTGAGATAGTAATGAAATGAGTAGGATAATGTCTGCTTCATATGAAAGGTTCTATGTCAGTTTCTCTTTTTATATCTCTATTGTTTTCACTTCCTCCCTAATTTATAGCGGTTCTCTTCAAATATTAGTGTAGTAGAAGTATCATTTTCTTATCCTATTTCGCTTGCCATCCCATATTTTACGTCCTCGTAAATCCTATGATATTCAGTCTGTTGTTTTATAGAGTAATGACTGTGGGTCAAATACTTTGCCAGCTACGCCTACACTGATTCAAGGATGCTATTCTATTTTACAGGCAAAAAACGCTTGGCCTCCGCACTGAATGCAGCCAATGCAATATGGTTCAAGGACAATTTTGTGGAGATTGTCTGTATATGAGGTATGCATTATAATAAAAAATTGTTTAGATCACAGAAGCCCTGTCGGGTCTGATCCTGCTGTTTTAAAACTCATCATTCTCGAAGTTTAAGGATTATCAGCACTCTTGTATTAAAAGATCACAATGTTGGTTGTGGATGAAGTGACAGAGACTTCATGTAATAAGCATGAGGTCGTGAATTCCATTCCCCACACATGGGGTCATTGCTGATATAAATGTTTGGGTCAGTTTACAATGTAATACTGTACATGATTCAATATTTTGAAGTCCTTAACAATTAACTTAATATGCCTTTGACATTAATGCCCCTAACAGTTAACTTAATGTTTTCTCCATAGTGATTCGTCTGTATCTCTGAATGTTGTCTGTGCCATGGCAACCACCTATTTCTACGTTATTAGTTTTGATATGCCTGGTTATAGTCCTGCTTGTATCAACACATTGCCCTCCCCTCCAAAGGGTTTAGAATGGAAGCTAAGTTGTATTTTTGATGTTAAGTATCTGCTTATACCAGACCTACTGTTGTTAAACCTACTGACTTGTGATGGTGTTTCATTGAGAACTTGAGATCGTATATTAATTGAAGCTTGTTGGGAAGATTAGACACCTCATATCACTTATGTTGAATATCTTCTTATAGTAAACGTACTGATTTGTGATGGAGTTGCATTGAGGACTTTAGGTCATATATCAATTAAATCTTGTTAGGACGAGTGAAAAAAGTCTCATATCGTTGTTAGTATAAGTTATTTAAAAAGGCAACAGCCAAGCCTAACTTTTAGTTGTTAATTATAAGTTCTCTATAGGTTAAACTTGTAAACTCCAACTTCATATATATGTGACCTGATTTTAAAATGGGACCAGAGCCAGGTTAGTAGGGCTTGTCGCCCATTTGTGTTCCTTCTCCCAGTCCTTCCGGCTCACATGTACCCAGTTTTATATATCCCATATGTAGAGAAAATTGCCTATGTGCTCATGTCAAGCTCATTATCTAAAAAATAAAAACCTGCTTGTATGTGCGGGCAATGTCTCCCGTCTCTAAATAAAGATGTAGCCCGATTTTGAAATTCTATAAAGCTTATGTTTTTGTTTCTCTTCAGATATGGGGAACATGTGGTTGAAGCCAATGAAAATCCAAATTGGGTCTGCCCAGTTTGTCGTGGAATTTGCAACTGTAGTTTGTGCCGACAGGCAAAAGGATGGCCTCCTACCGGTGCTCTTTATAGGAAGGTAAGTAACTGTCAATGTCAGTATATAATACTATATCCTAATAATCAGCTTGGTAGTAATTTCCAAAGTGAACAAATTTTGTCTGGTCTCCAGATTTCAAAATTGGGCTTCAAGTCATGTGCACATTATCTCATTCAAACCCGGCGTGGGAAGGTAAATCTAGAAGGTAGTGAGGATACTATCAATCAAGTTTCTGCAAAGAGGTCATTGCCCTTTTCGGATATAGAAGCAGCAGCGTCTACACAATCTCTGGGAATCAATGAAAAGATTTCTGAATCAGTGAAACCTGAATCTGAAGACAAAGTATATGATCATCAAATCAACGGTGAAAGAGGAAACGAAGTGCACAATAGCCTAGATCCAACTAGTGACGGTCAACTATCCGCAAAGAGGTCCTTGCCCTTCTCTAATAGGGAAGCATTGCTCAAGAACATAGAGGTCTCAGATGCTGACAATGAACAGTCTAGCCTTTTGGAGCCCCAGTCTCATGGGCCCAGAGATGATACATTCAAGATTGAAAAAGAAAATGAAACCCAAAGTTATCCAAATCCTTGTACTAATCAACTTTCAACTGAAGCAGGGCATGGTATTACAAAGTCCTCAGATGCTAGCCTTGTCCTGTCAGAGCATGAAGCCGATGACAAGAGAGATGAGAACCAAGTTGACCGTGACTACAGCGGGAAATTTGAACTTCAATCTGAAGATAAGGCAGATGAACAAGTCAAAGACAAGGAGGCGGAGGAACCAGATTCTGCAGATGTAGAGCTAGTGGATGCCAAAATTGCCCTTGATTGTTCCCCAAAGCTGAAAAGGAAGAAGGCACCTGTAGTTGAACCAAACCAGGACAGCATCGCCAGAAGATTAAAGCAAAGGCGGCTTGCAAGAGGTAACAATCATGGTGATGAGTTATCCAAATGTTTAGATATTGGTACTTCTCTGAAGACTAACCCTACAATTATTTCTGCTGTTCAGGATAGTATTGGTGGGAAGGAAGATTGAGGTGAAGTTGTAGAAACTGTGAACTAACACTCTCATAGTTTTTGTTGTTAAAGATTCAGTCTAGCATTTTTTGTTGTACCCAAGTCTGTTTTGTTAACATTTGGGTGGCATGCAACTGCTTTTTGAGCTCTACATGTAATGTAGGAAATTACTGATCCAGATTGTTTTGTTGTGCAAGAAGACAATGCTCATTTTGTTGGCAGATTATGATATGCAGAACTGTATTTTTAGCCCAAAGATTCTGATGAGCACAGAGCATCATATGTCAAATACACGTGCACATTCTGAAACTATAGAATGAAATATGCCAGTGCATAATAAAGACAGATAATTTGGTCATTCTATTGGGAAGGGAAATTTCAACAAGGTAATTTAGTATTTTAAAAAACGTTGATCAAACACTGTCTTGATCCTCTTCTGGTTTTCTGTATGTTTTATTTATCTACTTTTATATTTCATAATTCATTCATATATTCTAAAATGAATTTACTGTTTTAGTTTGAATGATTAAAAATTAAAAATTAATTTTGAGTTAGTCACGTATATAATATATATATATATACATGTATGTATGTATACAACACTAGAAAGCATTCGACTGGAGGCTCGAGAATCATGAGAATCAATACGTATGACTAACTCAAAAACATATGTATGTCTTAAGGATCAGATTTCAATTTTAAATGTATGTCTTGTAACTAATAAATAGAATCTATAAAATAAACTATTTTGTCATGAAAATTGGAACTTTTATTTCATTATGTTCAATTGAATCAATTCAGATCAAATCTGAACCAATAGTCGAATAGCAAATGAATTGCACAATCAATCCAAAAATAAGACTCAAATAGTAAATCAAGTCCTAAATTAGGCCCAAAATAAAGGTACATCACAATTTGAATCGGTCCGGTTCTAACTGAAGAATCACCCAACTATTAAGTTGGTCATTAACCAACCCGGTCTAATACTCCAGTCCCAAATCTTATTCCTAATAATTGTGAATCGAATGGCCTAGCTTGATTCCGAACTGTATGGTCCAATTAACCAGATAATAAACAACCCTAACAGTGGCCATGTCTCTTTGTTCCTCCTTGTTTGTCGTTCGTTCCGAGTTTATTACCGAGAAGGTACGAAAAACGACGGCGGACTTGGGGTGAACGGGGAAACCAGAAACCGGTCGGTTCCAAAATATACACGAAACGGGTGGTTCGAGTTTCCTCAACCCGTCCATACCGGTTTGGTCCTGAGTAAGGCCTCCGGTCCTGTATTCCCCGGCTCGTGGCCAGCCCTACACTGTCTCGACCATTTACTTCATAGAAGAGAATACGACGCCGTTTTCTGTTTTGATTCAAGTAACCGAAGCGAAGCAAGTTGGGAAGAGAGAGACAAACAGTTCTCGGGTCAGTCAGGTGGCTGCTGCTGAAAGGCTCGCGCCTCTCTGTCACACCCGCTCGCTTTCCTCTTCCTCAGCCATCGCCATTGCCATTCACTTTCTCCAACAAGCCCTAAAACCCTAAACCCTATCACTTCCCCAAAAAGCACAGCTTTTTTGGCGGGAATCTTTCTACTCATGCAATCGACTCTCTGCTCTTCCTCCCGAACCCACCAATTCCAGTTTCCGAGGGAGAATGAAGAAACCCACTTCATACCCAGAAAACCCATCTCCAGAAAACTCAAATTCCCTCTCAAAACCCACTCTTCGACGAATTCATTGTCGATAGACCATGACCCAGCTGAGGATTTGGGTAAAGGGCCAAAGAGGCTTCCGGTGGTGGTGCGGAGGGGTCGAGCTTCGGAGGCATGGCGGATTTGGGGGGTTGCTGGGTTTTGCGAGGAAGACAAATCGATGCCGACACAAAACCCAGATTTATTGCATATCTATTCCTCAAATATTCTGATCAATTTTTGCTTTTAATTTATTGATTGGGTCATGGACAAGGACCTCCGTTCCCGGACCGGTCTCGGAACCCTCTACCTCCCCACCATCACGTTTGGTTGCATTTTACCCATGAAATAGAAAGCTTGAAGGCTTATGGTTTGCTGCATAATCAAGTTTGGTTTCAACACAACTTGGTTTTGAATGTTGATGCTTGGTTTTTAATGTTGATAAACCCAATTTTGATGAAGATCCACCACACTCCAGCGACTCTCGGGAGCGAAAGGGCGGCTAGGGTTTTCAGAGGGAGAGGAAGGAGAAGAATTAACTGCTTAATTAATGAATTAATAATTTATTAGTCAACTAATCTGATTAAAAAAAACTAATCAACTAATTAATCAATCAACTCATTAATGAATTAATTAATCAATTAACAATCAACTAAAAATCAATTAATGAATTAATAATTTATTAGTCAACTAATCTGATTAAAAAAAACTAATCAACTAATTAAAACTGACTAATTAATCAATCAACTCATTAATGAATTAATTAATCAATTAACAATCAACTAAAAATTAATTAATCAATCAACTAATTAATTAATTAATTAATCAACTAATTAACTAATTAATGGCACAAGTTTGAAATTTTAAATGATATGTAAGAGTATTTTGGTCATTTTATACTAAATTTAGCAGAGTTATCAACTGTGACAAATAGTTCTCCGTATTGAACTGACTCTCAAAATAGATTCCCGTATTGATGTAGAAATGTGTCATAGTTCAACGCATTGAACACGAATTATCCCTTATTTTATATAGTAAACTGAAGAAGCAGGAAAGTTTTTCAACCAAAACTTTAGTAATTTCACTGATCAAGAAAGAATGTCAGTGACAATTATAAGTATACAGATATGAACAACCCTTCCCTTCTTTCTTCAACCCCATTTACAAGACTTTATGCAACAATGGTTTTGATCAAGGAATGATGGCATATCACAGAAATGCACACTCACAATCTGTTAACTTGCTGAAGATTCAGTCGCAGTCTCTCGATCATCTGATCGAGTCTTTCTGATCTACTTTGCGATCTATCAGAACCATTGAACTCATGAACCTCATCATCAATTCCAGGTGTTTGGTTTTGTTTGCTCTTCATTTGGAGCCTTACAGCAGCAGCATTGTTCCAATCTCCCAAAGCGGGTGCGACATTTGACGATTTTGAAGAGCTAACTGAATCCAAACTTTCCAATCTAGCCAAGTGATCAAGCACCTTATCCGCCAGGGCAAGAGCGTTATGCATCCGGCAAGCTCTCAAAAGGGTACTCCATATAATGGCGCTTGGTTTCACTGGCATGCCATGAACAAGACTACATGCATCTCTTAGACGACCCTCACGCCCCAAGAGGTCAACCATGTATCTATAATGCTCGCCTTCTGGAACAATCCCATAATCTCTCTCCATTGCATCGAAGTAGCGGAGACCATCTTCTACGAGCCCTGCGTTGGTGCAAGCACATAACAGACAAGTGAAAGTACTTCCATTAGGCTCAAACCCTTCTTTTTTCATTATAGATAAAAGTTTAAGGGCTTTCTCGCAGTGCCCGTGCATAGCTAGCCCTTGGAGCATGGTATTCCAAGACATCGTGTTTTTCTTAACCATCCCGCTAAATACACTTGATGCCAATGCCAAGCTACCACACGTTGCATACATATTCACTAATGCATTGGAAGCTTGTGTGCCACATTCTAACCCAAATCTTCTGATTGAACTATGAACCCTCTTGCCCAAATCGAGTAACTCAGACTGCGAGCAGGCACCTAAGATGCTAATAATGGCCGCGTCATCAGGCTTCAAACCGACTTCCTCCATTTGATCATACAAGCGGATCGCTTCCTCCTCAATCCCTTTCTCAGCATACCCGGAAATCATAATAGTCCAAGCAACCAAGCTCTTCAAGGGCATCTTATCGAATAACATCCTCGCCATATCCATATCTCCGGCTTTACTATAACCTGAAACCATGGTGGCCCAAGACACGACAGTCCTCTTAGGCATTCTCTCAAACAGTTCAAACGCGAGATTCATATCGCCAGCCTTCACACACCCGTCTAATATCGTGTTCCAGCTAACAGTATCCTTCTTGGGCATTTCATCGAACAGGTTGCGCGCATCCCCCAACTGACCCGACTGAACCAGCCCTCCAATCATCGTGTTCCAAGAAACAACATCTCTATCACCCATAAACCTAAACAACCTCATGGCCGAGCTAATCCCATTAACCCCACACTTTGAATAACAATCAATAAGCGAATTGGGCACAAAAATATCACAGCAAAAACCAAACTTTACAATGTGGGCATGAATCATTTCCACAGTACTCAACCACAACTTCCCAGAACAAGCCTTCAAGAGAAATGGGTATGTGAAATTATCAGCAAATATACCAAAATCCTGCATCTCGAAGAAAGCAGCAAAGGCCAGAGAGGGCTGCGAGTTCTGTACATGAGCTCTGATCAAGGTATTGTACAAAAGCACATCTGGGTCTCGAAATTGATTGAAGACGGTGACGGACAAGGCGATTTGGCGGCAGTAGGAGAAGGCGGAGATGAGCTTGGAGGGTACAGACCGGTGTTTATGGAGATTGGCCTTGAGAATCTGGGCGTGGACTTGCTTGGCGTGGCCCAGGTTCTTGCATCGGTGGGGCTCGGCTAGGTTTTGGTCTATCCTCGCCGGGGTTGGAATTGGGAAAGAAACTTGGAATGAGAGGCATGATTTTGAAAAATTGAATGATAATGAAGGGCATTTTTGTCATTATACCTTAAAACTTCACTTAGATTAAATCATTGTGTCTAATTTGATACGAAACCAATCCTAACTGACTTTAAAAAAAGTTTTTAATTTAGGTATACCTGACTGCAAAACGTGTAAACCTAACGGTACCTTTGTGAGATTTATCCTAAATTTTTAGATAAATTCTCGCATGTCGTCTCGTTTAATATTCATTTAATAATATTTGTCATTTTATTATAATTAATCTATAATTTATCCCTATAATTAATCTATAAAACTTGATCTTGAGTACTTATTTCAAATTGAATTCGAGCTTAACTAGATAAGTTCGTTCAAACCCAAATCGAACTCTAGTCAAAATAACTCTTTTTCGTCTCGTTTGTATTCTGGAGGATATATATTACGATAAAAGAAGTACTGTACAATAATTTTTATCGACAAATTGTATCAAGATTTGAGCTCGACTATACTATGATGAAACCGCAACGTGACTCGAATCCAAAACCTTTGGCCTCAAGTTCAAGTGCTTAACCAGTTAGCCAAGCAAGCGTCGGTATTAAAGTAGCATATCTGAAAGAGTTGAAATAATTAAATTTGACAGATCAGAGCATTTTTGCTGTCCTTGTCTTTATATTGTGAAGTGATACCTCACATCACAATCCACTAAGAGATCAATATATGGAGGTCAATTGGCAGAAACAGTGGGTGAACATGAAGTGAGTCCCAATTGGGTTAATTCAAAGAACAGAGAAAATAGATTCCTTGCTTGGAGAGGGAGTGAGGTCATCACTTTCATTTTCTTGATTGCAACCATGCCACTGTGACTGTCTTCCATTTGATTAATATTCTTCTCCTCACAGTAAATATCAGTGGATGGACCACAACTCTTGATGTGAACTCTTCATGTTTTTTTTCTCTACTAACAGAACTGTTATATGTGTATATTTGATGAGATCAAAAGCAAGCTTGACTATTGGCAGCCACTAATCATAAGAATAATGCTATTGCTTGTACTTTCACTTTGTTTTCTTGGTGATAACTTAATCAAGATTCAGATCAGTGCCTTGCCTGATTAGATTCGACATGCCACATTCACCAAACTAGCCAAATTATTTCAGATTTGTACTAGGATATAGAAAAAGATACGTCATATTATTGAGTACATATCCTCCACCACAATAATGCGTCGCTTGCTTGCCCAAAACAGAACAAGACCAGTTTTTTGTTGCTTCCACCATATCTCCACCATTTTCTTGGACTCTAATTTGGCTTCTTGGACGGTCCACCATTTTAATAAAGTAACTTCACTTGTAAAATTATTGTCTTTCACCCGAAAAGTGAAACAATTTATAAGATTAATTTTTCTTGAATTATTTTACTTGAATTTATGTCGATGATTTGAGGGTTTTTGTTTGATTACTGGTTTAAGACAGATAAGGGTATATGGTCCCCAGAAGATAGTGGTAGTAAATGCATGAAGTGATTAGGATTTGTGATTATGAAATGGGATTGAAAATAAATTAGGTGGTGTTGGTAGTGAAGAGCATTGTTGGGGTGAGATTGTGAAAGAATCTTTTGTTTTAAACACATAAACAAGACCTCAATGCTAGTGCAGTGGGTCTCTCTCCCATATTTTGATTCAATTATTTCACTTACATTTCTATTGGTTATTTTGCAGCCAATAGTATTGAACCTTCTAATTTTTTCCTTTTTCTTGTCATCACCCAAATGGAGAAGAGTTTGCTAGAATAGTTAAAAGAGAACTTGATGCGGAGTGGCGCTAAATTTTTATGTTATCCTCAATTTTGAGTAAATCACTTACGGAATATTTAAATGCGTAGCCTATTTAAAAATAAATTTATGATAAATTGACAAGCAAATTATAAAATTGTATATTCAAATTGTGATTATACATAATATGAGAGTTATTCACAAACATTTGTATTATATATTTTTAAGTACATGGTAGAAATATGAAATTAGATGAGTATATTATTAAATTCTAAATAAGCTTACACCCAAGAAACACAACAAGAAAAATGGCTCAAAATATTCACTAAAATAGTAGTAAATGACGATATTGGCAGTTATTTTTGACAATAGTATAATTGATTTGAATTTGTGAATATTATATTTTATTAGAGAGATTTCATAGATTTTTTCCTTTCGAGCACACCATAACCTTACTATAAAATACCTAATTGAAACTATGAAATAAATAATATCATAAATTCATCTTGTTTACATGGTACTAGAGCTAACCGCGTTGATCCTTGTGTTGGGCATGTGGACGGTGATCCATGGGCACTCCATGACGTGCAAGTGCACGTGATCGTTACAAGTAATAAACTGGTAAGACCGGGTCGAATCCACATGGAACAAATATGGTTAATTTAATATAATGTATGCTATCGAGTTAAAGTAAAATGCGTATGTAAACTGTGGGTTGTTAAGTACAGTAATGTGAAATGAAAATAACAAAGAGAGTAAACAACTAAGATAAAGAGAACCAAATTTCAGACAATCACGGGTGATAGGCCATATTGGCTCTACAAATCAGAGAAAACGAGATCATTAATGTAATCGGATATTATCTTATGTCCGCAAAAATATCAACTCCACCTCTCGGTATTGGAGTCAACCTAGACTCGAAATGTCTTCTATCCCTTTCAGACATACATTCAAAGTCTACAAGGAGCGTGACTATTACGAGATAGGGGTTCTGAAGAGTTGAACCCCTGAATTGTGATGTGTCGGTCCCCCACCAGACCTCTCAGACACGGCATCACGATTCTCACAATTACACGACATGACCAATATTACACAATCGGATTATAACTAGCAATTCAAACATCAATATGCATAATAATCAACTCATAATTCAATAATTCATAATCCTAATGTATTTGACCTACAACCTATAATTATGGAGAATTAGCCTATAGTCATGGTGCTAGAATATATGATTATCAAGTTCAATACACAAATAGGAAGAGTGAAAAAAGGAAAATCCAAAACCCGTTAGGGTTGAAGCTCGTGAATCGGTGGATTCTCCCCCAAATGTGTTTTTCCTTGGTGCCTAATCAATTATTGCGCCCTTATTCTCCTCTAATGGCATTGAACCTATTCTCTTGAAGCCTCCAACGCCACCTTAGGAGTCTCTGGTCGTCACTCATATGCTCTGTAGTGAAGAATGTCGAAAATATGTCA
>JAYMTP010006329.1:0-12222 GCA_036897365.1 Geranium brycei | reverse complement strand
TTAGTGATGACACACTCAATGATATAGATCAAATTATACTTAACTTATTACTACAACACATTAGTAATAATATGCCGATTTATTTATTCCACAAAATGATAAACATTACATCAATTGGATTTGTATAAGTTGGACTAGGGCACAAATCCTACAAAACCACATCCCAATTTTTTGTCCTAAAACTCATCTCTGCCTTCGAGAACGCCTATCGTTTAAATGCATTCACAACCCAGTGAGGGTTTCGATTCAACAAACCAATATTCAGTGTTTGATTTGGTGTTGGGCTTCCATTTTCGTCCAATATTCAGTGTCCAATTTCATTCCACTATGTTAGCAGTTTGTAATTTTCTATCAGTGATTCAGGTTTGATGATTGCTTATATTGAGTTCAACTTGTGATTTTGATGAGATTCAACATTTTAATGTCGTTTAATAATTTCTTTTCAATATTAATTTTTTATTTATAAAGACAAACATACCCTTAAATTGTGAGTTAAATTTGTTATTCAATGGAGGTTAAAATGGTAATTTCATACTAATCAAATTTTGGTTTGATCTATTCGCTGGACCGGTCTGATGCAGAGATTGCTAAAATTGAACCGGTTTAATTTCAGGGGTTAGTTTGGGTATTTTAGGTATTTTAGGAGTATGTTGTCCCAAAATGATTGTTAGGGTACAGAAAAAAGGAAAAATAGTTAGGGTATGAAAGTGGTATAGTTAGGTGCACAAAAATGTCCTTTTCCCTAGAGTGATACCTAAAGATCGGTCTTGATCGAGGTTCATATGTTATCAGAATTGACTAAAATTTTCACACATGTAATAAAAAATGATGATGTTCCCATTTGTACGACTTGACTAAAACATATTTTTCAACATAATTACACTTTTTCTAAAAGCATGAGTTAAAGTTAGAAAGGTAAATCCTATCATATGCCATAAACGCATCAAATATCAAACATCATAATGATTAAAAATATTTTTTGAAAATCCAACCCATTAAATAATTTCTAGATGATGTGTAAATCATGTAATATAATTTTGACTATAATCAAACCACAGTCACATGAGTGATTGATTACGATGAAAACGAGATCAAAAAAATATAAATTTAGGATTTGAAGTAAAGACGGTGGATTTTATAAGCACACCGTCCCTAGGTAGATTAGAACGGTGAACTTTGTCAGGTCCGTCGTCGCAAGGTTGGCTCGAAATCAGCCCATCAAAAATTGTCGAAAATTTCACCAAATTTCGGCGAAAATTGAATTTCCCACAGAGGGTTTTAGTGACAATGGACCTACTAAAGTCCGTTGTCATTAACAGTTATTAACAACGGACTTTTAAAGGTTCATCGTCACTATTTCAAATTATATAAAAAAGAGACATAGTCTCTTTCTTCTTATTCTCTCTTCTCTTTGGTGCTCTTCTACTCTCGCCTAGATCATCATCCGTTGCTCCTTGCCGTCAGTCCTCCTCTGCTGCTAGCCACCATCAGTCCTCCTCCCGGTTGTGTTTGACCTACTAATTTGTTTATAATATTGATTTTGTTTATAATTTTTATGAAAAATTTCACATACCTCTCCCTAAGTATACGCGAAGTTTCACTTAACTTTCCTTTACTAAAAACACGTTTTTATTGATGTGTCAAATAGAGATATTTTTAGAGACTGTTGGAGTTTGATGGAGATGGGAACTTGACTTTTCCTAATGATTGGATAATAAGTTTTGCATTTTTGCATTTAGCATTGGAGATGCTCTTATCATCAAATTGTGTATTAAGATTATTAATATATATCTTTGTGCCGATCTATGCCTTCCTTTTTTCCTTTAATAGTTTCAGTTTCTTTTTGTATCTTTTCTCTTTTCTTCGTTCTATGTTTTCTTTCCTTTTTATTGTTGTAATTGGCTGACTTTTGCTTCTCACTTGGAAGCTTTAGTCGGTTTCATCAATAAAATTTCTTTTCGCTGAGCAAATATATATATATATATATCTTTGTATTCAAGCAAAATACTTGACTATAACAGAAACGTTAATTCAATTTTCTTTTCTTAAACCAGATTGAGAGGATTTGTGAAGCGTGTATTGTGCAAGAATGTATTCAATATATGTAACAATAGAGAGTGTTTTTTACAGCAACAAAGGGAAATTTTATTAATAAGCAAAGAGTAAGGAAATGAAGTACAAATTATGCACAAGCGCATAAAAGTGTATGAAGACAACGTGAGTTAGTAGAGAGAGTTTGCCCACTGTAAAAAGAACTTAAGAGTCCGACGAGCACTTATAGAGATAGACGGTTAGTTCGTAATATTGTAGATAAATGTGGAACATCATAAATGCATCATTAACCTAGTGTGTAAATGCATATGGAATAATGTATAGATTAATTATTCGTCGAAGGAATCGGCCAAACTGATACTACATAAAAGTTTGATTCACCAATAAACCTGGATATGGATAGACAAGTGAAGATTCAAAAATATACGTCAAATGATATTGTGATCCAACATGTTTTTTACATTCTTCTAGTGAAATGGAAGTACTTAAATAGGGCATGTAGTGGGAAGTTTCCTTCTGCCATGAAAGGACATGTATTATTTTTGGATGTTTATTAGTGTATCTGTATATATCATCTTCACTTTCAATTTTTGTTGCAGTGAAGAGATCTCATGGAGCCTTTGTTTATGGTGTCAATTAAGGACTGAAAGGAGTGCAGTACTGCTACTGCAACTGCAGACACAAAAACTATTGTCCAATGCAATTAATCAACACAGCTGTTATACAAATTAAATGTTTCAGGCCTACCTCTTCTTCATGTATTGTGCAGTAAGGTGACCCATGGAAATCAATGTTCATAAAGTGGCTACATAAATGATAAGGAAAACGTCACTATGTTATTTTAAAACAAAACATTTTGCACTTAGTTATAGTTACATGTTTCTTACAAGTACTTTCGAATCCTAAAATTTTCACTGGTAGTCAATACACTTGTATATGTGTTTTAAATTTTCAAAGTATACTACTTTGACTTCTTGATGTTTCTTGATGTCCTTCCTTCTCCCTCTCAACACTCTCTCATTACACTTCCATAGTCCTCGCCGCCAACAGGACTTGTTGAACCACTTAAGTTCACAGTCAAAACTCTACACCTTCACTTGTTCACAGTCAAAACTACCATGTTCGTTTCGCTTCTCCTCTTTTCTGCTCCTTTGTCACTCCCCTCCACCGTCCTCCCCACCGCTCTCACTGGCGAACCAATCCCTTCCCATTTCTCCCACTACGATTTTCGGCAGTCCCTTGTCCACATCCTCTTAGTCTCCGTCGTCAGATCGGGCCTCATCACCTGTAATTCCCCAAATTCAAGTTTTCATGTCCAGAAAAAATTAATGATTTTTATGTTTTTTCTGGAAGACGATACCCAACAAATACAATTGCTTTCACTGAATTGATTTCATGTGGCCTTTCTAGAACTGATAAATCTTTAAAATGTGCAAACACTCGTAACATAAATTGTAGAAAAATTCCCAAATAGCATAAACAAATTGTACACCATGGATTTTCTACATCAATTTTCAAAGGGGTCCGATTCAAGTCCCGGCGGTTTGTGCCGGTGTATCGGGCGTCGGTGAGGAGGCGGGTGAAATCAAATCCTCCAATGACAGTAAAGAGAGGAAATGGTGAGACGAAAAAGTTAGGGATATTTTTATTTTCTTAACGTCATTATTTAACTAACGGAATTAGTAATAGTGAAATTTTACGATTCTATATTTCTAAAAAAGAAGAAATAGCGTATATAATTAAATGTAAAATGTCTTATTTTAGGTGAAGTGCACTAATGCCCCACAAATTATATCTTTTAATACACTACTGAAAAAATGGTTTACTAGACTGATATCGTTAGTCTGGTATACATACCAGACTAAACGTCAATCTCGTAATCTCAGTGGCCTATACTCATACTAGACTGACATTGGGCTAATATCATTCTAGTATAATGGAGTATACCAGATTAGCGTCAGTCTGGCATGGTCCAGCATACCAAACTGACACAATCAATCTTGTATACTCAAGCATACCAGACTAACTTTGTACCAATGTTAGTCACGTATTGTCGAGAGAATAAGAAAATAGTACGGATGTTAGTCATGTATACTTGAGTATAATCGATTGGCATCAATGTTAGTCTTGTATACTCAAAAACACAATACTAATATTGTATTAGTCGGGTATGTAAGAGTGTATTTTCAAGCAGTGATATAAGTGTTTAAACACACTTACACGTCTGATAGCAATAATGAAACAATAGATAGCTAGTAGGGTTACAAATTAGTTGGATGATTAATTGAAAACAATATATCACCTCTGCCTGTTTAAATATATATAGTAGTTGATGCGTGGAATGTTGTAGTTTAACTGATATTACTCTCTTTCGTTATTATAGACATTTGGCCAAAATTGCACTTTAATTTGTCTTTTGTTAAACTTATATCCCAATATACTTGACCACACATACAAACAAAATTTTGATGACGCATTCGTCTCACTTAACTGCATCAGACAATGACCCAACCCTCACCTTGTTAATTTCCTAACCTCTCATTTAAGACCCATAACATAGAATTAATCACATGCCTCCCTTTTCATCAAATAAGCATCTCAGAATAAGTAACCAAATAATTACATTATTGGATTAATAATAGAAGAAAAAAACACTAACAATCCAATCTCTCTTATTGAGTTTCTTCAATTAAAAGTTTCCACAGAAATTGATTACGATTCATGTAAAACAAAATTTAAAAAAAAATCATGAAATGAAATTGTGCGTGTCAAGTCAAACATGAAATACCGACATATAAGTCGGAATTAAATAAATGTATTTTAGATGAAGTATTTAGTGTAAATGGACCCAAATGCCCTCACTGGGTATATCCTTGTGAATGAGAAAGAGAAGATAATATCCAGAAGGTGCTAGATTGGGCGTAGCAGGCGACGAGACCTCCACTTGGTACGACGTCGTTTTATCGTCAATGGTTGTCACGTTCCCGGCGTCGAGCACCACCACCCTCTGGTTCATCGAGAACGAGTGGGTCGTGAACGACGGCGCCAGCATCGTCACCGCCACCGCGGCTTGATCCACCGCGCCGCCGTACGTGAAGCTCACCGAAAACCTCTGCGCGTACGACAGCTTCACCTGCGCCGCCGCGACCTCCGGGCGCTCCACCGCCTGATCTATGTACGGCGGAGAATACGCCTCCAGGCTCAGCTCCGTCGGGAACATGACTCCGGCGAACTCGTAGTTGATGTGGGGATTGCTCCCGCCGACGAGGACTCGCCCGTCGCGGAGGAGAATGGCGGCGGAGTGATACAGTCTGGGTATTGTGGTCGGGTTGAGGGTTTCGAACCGAGACCCGACCGGGTTGTCGGGTCGGTACAGCACAGGGCTGAGAACCGGGTTGCGCCCGAACTCCCACCCGGCGGTGCCCGAGCCGGCGCCGTTGATGATCAAAACGTCGCCGTTTGGGAGGAGGATCATGTCGCCCATGACCCGGGGAAGAGGCATCGTGTCCATGACCCATTGCGGGTTCGGGTCGGTTATTTTGATCCTAGCACACGTCTTGAGAGCCTCCACGAATGTCCCTGCGGTGGCCTGAGTGTACGACCCTTTCGGAGCGCCGCCGCAGATCAACCCCTCCGCCGCCACAATTTTATCTCCCAAATTCCTGAGCGGTAGGAGAACGGAGGAGCCGGTGCTCGGGTAATTCCTCGGGTCACCGCCCGGAATCGTGGGGTAAGTCTTGACGACGGCGTTTTTGAAGTAATCGAAGAGAATGGCTCGATTGTTGGCGAAAATGAAGAGGTTGCCGCCGGGGCAGAGGTGGAGAAACGGGTAGAGGTTGTTCTCGACGCCCCGATCGTTGGTCTGAGAGAGAAACGGCAAGCTATAGGTTTTGGTGGCCTCCGCGGTGGTTTTGGGGTAGAATTCGTAATTAAATTGCCTTCCCCCGCCGACGATGATCTGGCGGCCGTCAGGGAGGATTTGGTTGGTGGAGTACCAGCGGCGGGCGGCCAGGGCGTCCGCCACCTCGTCCCAGTCGCAGGCGGCGTCGTCGCAGGGGTTGAAGATCCTGACGCGCCTCTCGCCGTCGTTGAAGCCGCCGGTCTGGACGAGGCGGCCGTCGGGCGTGAGAGAGCCGGAGGAGCACCAGACGTCTGTCTGGACCATGAGGGGGCGGAGGGTGTTGGCCGGGACGTGGTACTCGACGGAGTGGGCGGAGCAGTCGAGCTGGACGGCGGTGTCGTGGGGGTCGTTGCGGCATTTGCCGGCGGGGAGGGAGATGTTGGAGAGGCCGAAGTCGGTGCGGTCGAAGATGGCCACGCGGTCGTTGTTGAGGAGCTGCATGTGCATGGCCGATATGCCGATGCTCGGCTGCAATGTGTCCCACCGCCCGCTGCCGCCAGCCGCGGTGGTGCAGGCGGAGAGCGAGAGTGAGAGGAGGTAACACAAGAGTAGCAAAGGTGGGGACATTTTGGTAGCTCACTTGTTTTTGTTTGATTGTGTTATGTTGTATGGGACTATGGGAGTTATGAGTGTCTTCTTTTGTGCACCTTTAAATACTTTTGTTGGCTTGGCTTCTATGAATATGAGAGGTTCACACGCATTCCCAACCCAGACTCATTCTATTGCATTACTCAAGTTATTGCTTAATTGGGAATGAATAACTAATATCCTTCCAATGAGTTGTAGGGTCTTATTTGCTCGTGGGAGGGGGCAATATTTAGTTATTGGACAGTGATACAAGTTAGAGACACACTAAAATTTTGTATTATATATGTTTAATTGATTAGGGATTTCAAGTTTAAACTCTATCATACAATTTGACTCAACATTAAATAGTGTCGATCGGAATCCTAATACACGTTGGAAGATTGTAGCAAAACCAACCAGTCTCTACCCATGAGCTAATTACCCATCTCTATTTATTCACTTACATAATCTTACTTTCTGTACACCAATCCAACCAACCATGTTCTGTTTTTGTCACACTTGAATATTATAAACTGCGTTGAACTCACGGATCGATTACTACCAAGATCAGTCACGTGTAACAATACTGTAGCAATTCAAGTTTAGTGATGAGTGATGCATATATACGAGAAACCAGAACACAACACATGAAGATGTGTGGTCTGAGATATGCTTCCCTCTATCTACGCCGCAAAAAAGAGATGCTCACTCGGATTGTAGGCCCCAAAAACAGACCATCTCTCAACCCAATCATCAAACGTTTGACTAAACATCACCCCCATACAATCATACGTATGGTTTTTCCTACAATAGGTCGACCCCATACTCCACATGGGTCTACAGCGCTATAGCTCTTCATTTCCTCCATCTTCAGAGCTTCTATGTTTGCATCTACGTACTGGGTGTTATGATAGGGCTATTATTATTGCCAAATTAAGTAGTGGGGTCAAGAGACCCAGCAGAAGAGATGAGAAAGGTTTTAACTTAAATATAAATTATTCGAATTCAAATGTTTGACTAATTGAGCGAATAAACTTTATTATGTGTTAAAAAGAAACTTTAAAATATCTTACGTTTTATTAATTTCGTAATTCACAAAAAGATCGACGATATATCAATCATTTGTCAAATGGTGGCCACGACTTGGACGTGCAAACTTAAGTCCAAGGAATTTGTATACATATGTATACATCCAACCAACAATATGACTTTGCGCTATCAACAGTTCTACAGATTCTTCTACGTATTGGTGCATGTCGGCTTGGCAAATTATATTGTACCCAACGATGCACATTGTGTGTCGGCTAGGTGGAATTGTATACGACGAGAATTAAACATATGGTCGGTTAAAGGAAGTCAGTGGTCAACTCTTTGAGGTCAGCGGTCAATGCAGTTCTGATATCTGATAATACATGACAATATATATGTTCGTCGGCTATTTTCCAGGCAATGATCATTTCATTGACCACAAGGGTAAAAATATTGACCATCAACGGTAATAGAGTCATAGCCGACGAACATGATCTAATTTCGTCGGCTATGATGGGACAAAAAATAAAAGAAATCATCAGATGTTTATTCTTTAATTTTCATTGTAAAAGTCTAAAGGAATGATAGTAAAAAATTTATTCAACCGTGTTCCTTGTCTTAAGAATCAACTTACTCATATATAGTCGAGTTTGAGGGAGTATCTTTTAACTCATGAAACGGTACATCTAAAACATGTGAAACCAAATTCCTAACACTTGATCTGATACTTTAATTAATATTAGTATAATGTTTTGCAAATAATATTTGCCCACTAGGGTTTGTAGTGACCGGTTAGATGGCCGGGTGATAAAATCCTATACAATATTGACTATTGAGTATACTTTTTCGGGCGCAGATGGTTATTTTATATTGATAGAAACTAATTAATAGGATGTGTTTTGGTCTAAACTGTATGTAAGTTCTTCTTTACCCATATTTATTTGACAACCTAATCTCACTTATGGACTCTTAACCATTCATTTTTATTGCCGCACAATACTATATGATGAATATGTGTATGAATTGTAAAAATGAATCACTGTTTTGTAGTAGGATAGTGTTGTTGATAAATATGAAACAAATTTTATTATCATGGTAATTGTTGGGCAATCAATTTAAATGGTTTGACATATGTTTATCCACAGCTCATCGATCATTTAGTCAAATTCTATGTTTCGCCAGATGGATCAAACGTGCGGATACATATATACTAATGCTACATGCGGAAATCGTGTGTTATTAGTTGCTAAATCCTATAAGACACGTCAACTTTTAATCATCGGAGATGTGATGCTTTGAAAGTTCGCACATAACCTTTTGACACCGTCAAACTGAAACTGGTAAAAATTGAACAAGGACTTGTCCTAAAATTGATGCCTTTGTTTCAAACAAAATATATATAACAAGATGTAGCAACAGTTTTATTATAATTAGTTGGCCAAATAATTTCATTATTGCTAATAAAATAAAGAGTTGGCCAAATAATATTTGGGTAATTAATTAGTAGTTCCTTATAACAAGTGGTCAGCTCCGATCACAAAATCATGAAATAATATATGGTGATATTTTATATGCGCCAAATTATTGTTACAAGTAATAAATTATGATTATGTCGACGGAGTCGAGTATACTTGCACCAAATAATGTAAATATGTGTTCAAATAATTGTTTAAAATGTAAAATACTCAATTTTTAAGATTTTGTTGATAACAAAATTAAAAACACAAATAATTAAGCTTAACTAAAGGGGAAATAAATGAATGAATGAATGAAAGTACATGGGTGCTAGTTTCAAACTCATTAATGAAATTCACAAATCTATACCCTTAAGTATTATATATCCTAAGTCTAGCAATTACTAATTTCACCTCTTGGTATTGGAATTGACCTAGTCTCAAATTAAGGTTTCAGCGTCAAGTGTCAACCTTAACTCGAGATAACATTAAGATAAACTATTTTGGGACGAGAACTTGAAGGGTGTTAGTGTTGGAAACAATCTGTGTGAAATGCCAAAATATAATTTATTCATATTCTACCAAAATATTTCTCCACACAAAAATCTTGGTCAACAAAAATATAACAAGAAAGATCAAAAGATTTGCGGAAGCAATTTTCTTAAGATAATATTTCACCACGCTTTTGGTGCACACGTTTCACCGGTGAGTAGTCTCCCAAGATCCAACAGTCTATCGCTCAAGTAATCTGCACTGAGATACTGAGCAACGGCAAGCAAAATATGAACGTCTCTTCGACAAGAAGACAAAGGAACAAGAATGTAAATTGTTGAAGGAAAGATTGCTTTTCTTGAAATAAAATTGTGTGTTTTCATTTGATGAGAGTTGACCACAATTTATAGCAACAATAGTGATTGTTCATAACAGACACGTACAATTAAACCTAGGCGTCCGACTAGCGCCTAACATATTTTTACAACACTGTATAAAACTACATATGTAAATTGTGTAGTGTTGCAACAAAATAAATGATTTTAATCACAATATCGATCGTCCACATTTCAGTTGTTACAAAAGTAGGGAGAAACATGTATCCATCCACTTATATTTTGTCCCGTGATCAGTCAAGTTTTCTATACCAAAATTATCCTTTTCCCGCATATACGAGGCTTTTATATATTTAAAAATATATAGATGTATACAATTTTAGTTCAATTTCTTTAGATGGTGGGCGAGAGCATAATAATTGTTAATAAGTTTTGTCGAATAGGCTTGGACAACGTGGATGAGACAAGAATCTTAAAGAATTGTTGGTCTTGTCCGGCCAAAAAAAGAATCGCAAAGAATTTAACTTTGAAGGAATGTAGATATAATCGGAAGTAGTTTTTATGGCTAGAAGATGGAAGTTTTTTTTTTAATCTTGGACGATTTCATATGCAGTTATATGTAATTTAGCCCGATAATTTATTTAAGCACCTCAACTTATCTTGCATTATGTCTTATGCCTTGCGACTATGAATTATGTTTGTTCTTAGTCCATTTTCTTGTGAACTAATCTTGAAGATCACAAAAGCAATACATTGCTTTTCTTGTTCCCTCTTTCCAACCATGAAATTTACCTCTTACGATTTCTACAGACTTTCAAGCCTGGGTTACTCACGATGCATCTTTGCCCGAACAAAACCAACGAGTATTCAAGTTTATTACTTCATACACATCACCCGAGTCGAATCACGTAACGTAACACTTATTTGTAGCAAACAATATACATTTTTTGGGGAGTAATTACATCCTCTCAGTGGATGATTACTTTTAGGTATCATGGGCATGTGGTAGATCAAACTTGGAAACAAAAAGTTGCAGTTCATAACTACTGGGTCAGTTCAATTTTTTCTTCTGAGTATATAACAATGCTTTTTTATCAACGATTTCAATACGTTGAAGCAAGACAATAAGAAAATATTTAGAACTCCTCTTTTAAAGTAAATCTATTTGGCTTACAGGTCAGTTTAAATTTCCTATACCAGTGCATTTCATCAACCAGGGACAAAGACAACAAATATATTCAAACAGACAGATTTTTCTTCTCCTAGACAATGTGGACTAACAACTGCATTTTCTTGCATCAGTATCATGTTTAGGCTCAGCTTCTTCCTTTTCTTCTTTTTTCTCTTCTTTGTCCTCTGGCTGTAGAACCAGGGTCTTCCCTTCCCCCATAGATGGAGGGTCTTGTTTTGTGGGCTGATTCTCCTTAGACATCATTCCCTTTCGAGCCATTATAATACTGTAAATCTCCTTCACGATTGTCTGAAAGGCATCTGTGACATTCGAGGAGTCCAGCTCAGAAGTCTCCATGAAGAACATACCATCTGCCTCTGCAAAGGACTTCCCCTCCGCAATGGATACCTCTCTAGCATCCCTGAGATCTGTCTTGTTGCCCACAAGTATTGTAACGACATTCATATCCGAGTGACCTGTTCAACAACAAGCAATCCCCAATCCATCAAAACTTTGGAAACACTATCTTGGATATCAAGGTAAAAAAACAACAAATCAAAGTAATGAACACGGGTCAATGGAAACAGGAATCAGCGCCCTGTATTCAATTCACACAACTTCACTAAAAACGCTCACAGTGTCACAAATATGAGCATCTTGCCATCATTTCATCTTAGGAGGTTTCAATAATGAATTCAACCGTCCAGATAGGTTATGCAGTCATAATTGTTACCACACAAGGAACCCCATAAAGGGTCCCAAAATTCACTACTAAGGCATTGCAGTGGGAGGTATCAGATTTATTGCCATGTTTACATCATCATGTAATTATAAACTCGAAGTTCTATATAATTATTTGTCAGCATTAGAATATAACATGAAAGTTCAATTTAAATGAGTGCCATAGCAAATCAGGACCAGACACAACCAAGTTCATAGCCAAAACTGAAAAACCTTGCATTCTAATAAGACTAGAGCAAATGCAAGAAGCAGGAGAACTTCAACCCAAACAAAAAGAGTCAGCATAAACCTTACTATGCAGTTCAGTTAGCCATCTGGTAATGCTTTCAAATGTCCGGCGTCTACTGATATCATACACTAGAAGTGTTGGGATCGATCTCAGGCACACACACAATAGCAAGAGAATAAAGCGAAGAAATCAGGAACGAAGACACAGAGATTTTTACGTGGTTCGGTCTAAACTGACCTACGTCCACGGCC
>JAYMTP010006328.1:0-12226 GCA_036897365.1 Geranium brycei | reverse complement strand
ATATTGTTTTGAGTCCCTCCGAAACCCAACATTATTTCCTTTTTGTATCAGATCTATTTATATATGACTAGTATAAATAGGGGTTCTCTATTCACTGTAAATGATGAAAAGTAATTCAAGAGACATGTTCGATCACCCTGTATATTCCCAGAATAATTTCTCCAGTCAATAAAATATCCCGGACCCCAGTCCTCGAACTTATCTTGTGTCTACACACATTCAAGGACGTACCGAAAACACGATAGTCCTTACCCCACGCCAACCGTCCCGGACGAATTCCCCGCGTCGGTTCCACTTGTTCTTCTACTTTTCTCTCGCCGCTCCAGTTGTCCGCGTCCCGACTCGAGTTGTAGTTATACCGCATCGGAGTAGCTCCCCGCCAAGCTAACAGATCAGCCCTATATCTCGAACGGATCGACCGCAACACGAAAATCCGTTCCATCAAGGCTTGTCTAGGCGCTTACGAACCCTCACGTTCACGCTCTAGACGCCGTATAACCCAATTTAGGAATTTAGGATCTACATCCTTTCATACCGTGACAATAAGGCATAAAAGAATGATTACTAAAACATATGAAATGCAGCGTAAGACGTTCACACATCATTATTGACCGTAAGCTGATTTGAGTAATTTATACTAATTGATTCGGTACCAAAGTTGATTTAGTATTATTTCATTTCCTTTTGTATAACACCATACGTTGTTGTAATTCTGTAACAAATATCTATTGTATGATTTAATAACAAAACAAGCAATAGAATACAAGTATAGACCTTTTTACATCCCGCAAATACTATCAATTGATATAGATACTATCAATTTCCAAGTCTAAAAATATATTTTGTTAGGCATACTTAGGTGGCTCACTCCATAATCTCTTCTGCTCATCAAAGCTTCCGATGACCGCAGACTGTTTCTGATCGCTTATCCGTTGCACAAGGTTATGGTAAAACGCCTCAACATCAACATTCTCCAATATCTTCACTAATTTCCCATCTTCATCGATCATAGTCTCTCCATCCTCAGATTCGTCGCCTCTTGCAATCAGTCTTATCGCCTCCATTCTGTATGTTTGATCACTTAGGTCACTACCCAACACCACCGCCCCAAGAATCTCCCCCAAGAATATATCCTACACCACAACATTAATGTATACAGCAATTAGAATGTCTCATATTCAAATCTTGGAGCTTAAATCATCAATGTAATGTTACCATGTGACTGTATCGATGACGATGCTTCTTCTGCAGACGATGCAGCAGGGAAAGCAAGCGCGTGGAGAACGAGGCCTCTGGGGTCTGCTCGGAACCTCTCAACCGTGCAAGTATTCTTGGAAACGAGCTGACTCTACGCTGCACACTGAGGGGAACGAGCGTGATATTGAGTGCTGATTCGAATACTGTTTTTGCAGCAAAAGGGTCTAGGAACATGTTGAATTCCGCGTAATCGTTCGAAGCAATTGTGAAGACATTTCCTTTCTCATTAGCGCGACGCCTTACATGCCCGCCCACCACAAAAACTTCCTAAAACGTTCAATAACAGAATTGCTGTAACATTCTTTAGGTTGGCTTGGACATAACAAGTAGAGAGAGAGACACTTACCTCAACATGAGAGCTCGCGTTCTTGTAGGACAAAATCATCTTCGCCAAATTAGTCAGTGGCCCATTTGTCAGTACAGTGATCTTCGATCCTCGATCCAACGTTTTCAACACCGAATCCCAAACTTCTGAAGCCAGTGGTTGCCTGAGCTCAGGGTGGTCAGTATCTCTAGGAGCCCCATGCTTAACAGAATTTTCAGCTGTGTACCTGAAAATGACTACAAATTTGAGTCTCAAAACTACATATATATTTCATAAAGACATTTATGATGGCTTACCTTCGGGGGCTTCTAGGCAAATCCCGAGCAAGGCCGTAGAGGGTGTCCGAATCAAGAAATCCACCGCTACCAAGAGGGACGGCCTTGGCATATTTGCAGTCTCCAACAGCAGAGAAAGAGGGATCGGTCTGGTTCATTCCATATACGTCTCCTAGGCCAACGGGAATGTCATCACGACCCATCATGTGTAATAAGTCGTAGATTACATCTATGGTTGCAGCATTCGCCCACCCAGTCGGACTAACTATAATTGCCTATGCACATTCATCATACTATCTCGTAAGTCGCAACTATTAGAAACCAAAGAACAGTCCATTTTCTTACAAACATAGCCTACTACTTGCTATTTATAGCAAATATCTTTATTGGCATTGTAAATGTTAGGTTATTCTTAGATAACAATGTTTTGAGAAAGTTTATGCCATACCTTGAGATTGATCACTTCCACGGGAACTTTTAGTAGATAGAACAATGCAAGAAAATCTCCAGCACTCATATCCATGTCATAGACAATAGGTTTTCCGAGATTTTTCCCTTGAAAATCTGGTTTGTAAATGACTTCTCTATAATAAGGATATTGCGTCGTAAAATTGAACTTCCCACTGTTTTCTTCCCTAGTTAGAAGCTGTATCCAACAGAAAATAAACAAGAAACCTTATGATCATCGTGTTCGTGTTTTAATCAGTTTAAGGACTTGTATTCAAGCAATATAGTCAATGAAAAAGATGTCATCTAGCGATAGAACTGCTGGCTACTAATGAACTTACATCCAAGAAACTTATGAAGAATTCTCTGTTGAGTGGGCTGTGAATATCTTTATTAGGCTTGGCTTTTGTGGCAACAAGAACGCGCACTGCCTCTTTCCCTGTTACCTCCTTCGTATAACCATCCTATGCCAAATTATCATCATGTTAACCCGAGGAAGGTACAAGAATGTCATTAAACATTCAGGTTACATAGTAACACATGTTGTGTCTGTGAACAGAATGTACCTGGCATCTCCCTTTCCCATTTGGCACCTTGCAGAATGGATCCTGAGTTCCCGTCTGAACATGACCACTATGTACTCCACCTCTCTTTAGGTTGAACTTGGGAGCATAACGACCGTCAAAGAATGGATTTGAGCCATCAGAGATCCCGTAAGGCTCATTTGAAGTAACTACTGTTATATTCATGTACTCCATCTCAGCAAACTCGTTTTCTCCATCAGGATCATGTGAATTACGCATCATTGAGACTGCTACACCAGAGGTAAACGAGTCCCACATGAAGTAGCTCTGCACAATGGCCAAACAAAATATATTTACTTCCCAACTAATGTTTTGACAGCTTAAGGAATATAACTACTGTACAGCCATTAACTACCGTATAGAATTGATCATCAAACCAAGTATCACGTGCCATTTTGAGTGACTGATAACAGTACTTGGCCTCCTGGGTCGACTCCTGCCTCTCCTCAAATGCGTTGAAGAAGTTCTCACTTATCGGGATGGTGTTTGTAGCATCGAGAGGAACGAGCGTGATTGGTATACCCGAATGAATCACCTGATGAAGTACAAACAAAACGAGCCATTGTCACCAATACTATTCTATACATCTGAAATATAAAACCATCATATTCAGATGTTAGTTACCTGATATGCAGCAAAAGGGTCTCCGAAGATATTGAATTCAGCATAAGGATTGCTAGTGTAGTCCGTAAACAAATTGCCAGGGTCACCACACTGCCTCGGTATGCAAGACGAGTTGGAACCTGCGGGGCAGCAACCCGTAGGGTTCTTAGACCTCACTCCACCGCCCATAACATAGATGTGCTCTATGTTTTTCTTAAGATCGGGATGACTCATGAGAAACAGAGCCATATTCGTATGAGCTCCTATGATGAACACGGTTATAGGTCCTGCAGACACTTTCTCAATCAACACTTGCTGAGCAGTGGGTTGCCCGACTGGAGAATATTTCCTGAACCCCTAATATCACCAAATAACTTAACATGTTCACATTTCCTAAAACCATTATTTGCAATAACACAAATAAAGTTCAATTCATAGGATCAAAACCTGTGGGAGGAAGTCTCTTCTGATGCCATAGTTTGTATCAATATCTAAGCGCCCTCCAGCACCAATCGGAATGGCTTGTCTGTATCTACACCCTCCGGCTGTGGTAGTTCCCTGATAAAACGCACAACATTCTTGTTATTCAGAATCTAAACGAACAAAAGGAGATCGTATTCCTCAACCTGTTCTATGATGGGAAGATATCCGCCAACATTAGCAAGTATAGTGCCATTTTCCAATATCCCGCCCTCGCCTCCCACGCCAACGGAAATGTCATCGCGGCCCATCATGTATAAAATGTCATACACTTGATTCACCGCGTGTCCTGCATTCGTCCATGCATTCGTGCTTACTGTGATTCCCTGCACAACCCAACTACTTCATTAACCAAGAGTCATTCAATCTGAAATTCACTTTCCCCCAAAATCATAGAAGCCAAACAGCTTGGTGAACTGCTAGAGTTGACCAAATACACTCATTCTTGTCAAAAATAAAGAAACCCATTACAGATTGACCAATTCAAGTCCAAAATCTACCAACTCACCTCTCAATAACCAAACTGAACAACTGAAAGCAATGGTTGACCAAATCATACTCATGAACATGTAAAGAACATATAAACAAATAGAGAAGAGAAAAATGTGGGGAGGATGAGGATTGACCTCCAAATGAAACTCTAATCTGTCGAGCTTGAGAAGGTACAAGAGAGCAAACAAATCATCAGTGTCAACGTCTGTGTCAAGAAGAATCCGATGGACTTTACACTCCACACTCCACAGGTTTGATCCAATCACCAATAACCATATCACACAAAGTTTCAACCTTTCCTCCATAATCCCCACTTGAATCCTATTCCAAACACAACCCAGAAATTAGAATCTCATTTTATTTCATTTCCATGAAAGAAAACGAAAACAGAGAGACAAAGGTTAACAGGAACATGAAATGATTGGAGCATGAAAAGAAAGAAGAATGGGGTTGGGAGAGAGGGCACGTGCGGGAAGCGCAGGAACAGCCGGTTCTTACCGCCAACTGAGCCCGCGCCTACTTGTTGGAATTATTTGTCCTAAGTAAAGTCAACACATTAAATTTCTACTATAACACCTATTATTCTTACGATAAATTCAATTTAAAAATGATTTTGCTCATCCAAGGGAGGACTTTTACACTTGAAGCTAACACTTATTCTGGAGAGATCTTTGGTTCAATCCCTTTTCAAATATTCTGGTTCAATCATATCATAGACGTGTAAAATTTATTTCTTACTTTCACGTTGACTCAAATTTTATGACTCCTTTTATAATAAAAATGTTGATTTAATTCTACATAACATTTTGACCCGTCCATTTTTTTTGAGGTTTGACGTGAAATTAAGTTTTAATGCAATAATAATCAAATTATATGTTTTTGCTCTTAAGGGGTGTTAATGAGCCCATATTCAATATATCTATTTTGAAGTACTCGTCTATAAATTCAAATTTTTAAGTGAATAATATAAAGGAAGTTTTACCGATCATTTTGAAAAGATGTGATATAATTTTGAATTTGTTACTAATATTCATGTCACTTTTCTTATAGTCTTTCATTATATGTATAGTTTATTTAAGAGAAAATGATAATTTACCACAAATAATTATTCATCTTTCACACTTTAATATATTCTTTTTTTTTTTGTATTTTACCTATCACTTTAGGACAACTTACTACTAAAATAGTTAATGCACTATAATATCTTTAGTTTAACACTCTACTACCATTGGTTTAAAAAATTGTTTATAGACAGAATTATCTTTTCTAATATGATATTAAAGTCAATTCGTGCCTTTTACAATATTTATTTATTTATTGATAATAAATTTTATTACGATATTAGAGTCTGTACAATGTTGGCTGCCGTCTCAAGTCTTAAGAATCGTACAGTTAACTTTTCAAGTTTTAATTAAGATTAATTAAATTGTACGCTAGGGCGTGGGTTGAGAATGGTCAAAAGAGAACATGATTTGGAGAAGTGGGTGTTTTGTAGAATAAAAGGATTTGATTGGCGTAAGAGAATAGAATACGATTGTTGTCAATTTTGTCAAAGATCAAAAGGAGACTTGGGATGATGGGTTTTGATCTCATCATTACTACTTGTTTTTTACTAATTGCATCACTTTTCTGGTTGAGAGTAAGATACAAATAACCTTTCTTTCCATGCTTTTATAATTGACCTTCTTATTCTATTTGTGTATTGGGTTTCGTTCTATGCATGTCACCCATACTATAATTAATATATGGACCCCAAGAAAACTATTTTAATTTAATGATAGAAAATAGTAGCGATATGTTTCGGAATGTGGCTGATATATCTCCATAAAATATGTGGGAAAGATGATATCCGATTTGTTTTCCTTTCCTTACCGCTGTTTTTAGATATTTTTAAAAGAATAATTGCACTTAGATATACATCACCAAACATATTTTATACACTTGTCCTTTAACATTTTTTATTTTGTCATCTCATCTTAATTTTATATTTTTGCATTTTCTTAAGCAAATCAACGACTTCGTCCCTAACCAACTTATACGACAAGGGATCGAAAGAGAAAAGAAGAATTTTCGGAAGCTCAGAAACCATTGTGACAGTGTACTGACGTGCAAAACTATGAATTTTAAATAAGCTGTCAAGGTGAAAAAAATAGTAGGTCACTTACGTGCAAAACATTTTTGATAAGGTGTATCTAGTTGTAATTATCTTTTTTAAAAATATCAATAAAGGGAAAATTTATAAAAGTACCAGGAAACGAGGAATAAATGTGAAACAAAATAAGCACTCATGCACAACCCAACGTCATAAAACAATATAAGTCAAAAAATCATCTACGGTCAAGAGAACCAATCTAATCAATACGCTCGTACACACGAAGAAGAGAATAAGCATAAAGATGGAGTTGTGGTCTAATGGAGAAAGGTGTTCACATTTCTAGTCATCCAAAATTTGCGAGAGTCCTGGACACCAATTGTGAACTCAAACTCATCGAAACAATCTATAATGCAAAAGAGCAAACCCCACACACATATAGGGCGACTGGATTTGATGGAAAGGCAGTCCTTATCCCGCACCACTCAAGCACTATACCCTAGAAATGCCACACCAGTGACAAGAAAAAAGTATGTGAGAAAAATCCTTAAAGTGCTCTCCACAAAAAATATATGAATTGCACAATGGATATCGAGACCCCCACTTTTGTAAGAATATCAATGTCAGTATTGCCTCATGGGCAACCAGTCTAGTATAACTTTATAACTTTTTCCGAACCACGACTTTCCAAAAATGGTGAGCCCAAACTACCCTAATATCATTCTTGCATTTTGAAAGAATATAATAAGTCTTGCTAATTGTGAAACCATGCAAGTCTTGTTCCTACATGAGGTGATTTTGGACCCTACCAATTGAGACCGAATCAACTATAATATCCAATAGTACGTCCAAGTCTGACAATTCTCCATTGTCAGGTGATAAGGGAGGATTCTTCGTATCCTCCCAAGTTAAATCTCCTTATTGCGGGTTACCGAGTGTGAGGAGCTACCAAGGAAAGGTGTCAGACTGAAGCCAACAGGTTTTGCGTTTGGGATCTTTGGCTTGTTGAGGAAGGAGGTGCCGAGTGGGACTTGCCGAGTTTGGAACTCGGGAGGTTGGTTGTCAGTTGCTTCGCACCTCTCAGGTTGCCAAGCTGGTAAAGCTTCCGAGCTAGTGCTCGGCAGGCTCGACTCGCCTTTGTTGAAATTCTCCATTTTGCTCCAAAATGCCTACTTTTACCTAAATTGCAGTTGATACGCCCGTGAAATAAAAGTGGTAAAACACACTAATCAATACAAAATTCATGAAAAATGAGATTAAAATGAAGAAAGTTGACTTGGGATGATACGAAGAATCCTCCCCTATCAACCACCCCACACTTAAGATTTTTTCGCCCCGAGAAAACAAAAAAGAAAAAGACAAATATACAAATATAAAAATACATTATTGTCCAGAATTAAACCCCAAGGTAAACTCGTAGGAGGAGTTCAGGTCCTCCTAAGGGCTTGTCAGAAAGGAATGCCCACGAACCCGATGCCCATGCGAATACAAATTAGACTCGATCCTAAAATGCAAAAAAGACTCAATTTTTACAACAAAGTTAAAAGAATCAATTAATCATAAAATATACAAGAAAGTGACTACAATCACACACAATCACCCAAAGATGTTACTCATATCGATGAAAGACAATCTCATAATTACAGTTGAATTAACCAAAATTACACAATAATCATACAAAACCGAGAATTCAAACAAATAGTAATCATGCGAGAATAAGAATTATTCTCTTGGGTTTAATCTCAAAATTGTACAATGCACAGTCATTCACACATGTCGTTTACCTTTCACTTAGATTTTTGAGTTCATGTGCTATTAACTTGACCAAGGCTTAGACCTTGAATTTTTTTTATTTCTTTCATTCATTCTCTTATGTTTATTCTTTTCTATATTTTGTTTTTCTTTCCAGGTCTCACTTCCACTTAATAATTTTCTTTGTAATGACTGAAATAATTTGTTAAATCATTAGAATTCAATTCACGGGATTTCGTACGCCTCAATCGTCTTTATTATTTGATATTTCTACTTGTGATATTATGCTAGTTTGTTGCACATTGGATTCATATTGGTGCTTTCAATTTGTGCATGTTTGTTTGGTTGCATTTCTACCCCACATTACTTTTGACCAACCAAGCCTGAACTGTTAGTAGAATAGTACTATCGCCCACACCCCCATAAGCCACGACTCCCTGTGGGATTGATAACTCCAAGACACAATACTCCGTATTACTTGACAATCAGTGTATTTGTCGTGCTATCGGGAGTGGGTGAATTTCTCTTATGAGATTTTGTCTTGTCACCAAGCTTAGAGCCAAACTTGAGATCCTAGTTTTCTCCATCCCAACAATCACATAAACTGATTCTGTATAGAAGGGGGGGAAGAGAATGCTCAGCGAGTCAAAACAGACCAATTTGTCTTCTCGGAAACGAATGACCTTTTCAAATTCTAGATGCCTTTGAAACCTATTTGATCCAAATATGTCAGCGAAATTCGGATCATGAGAGAGTCCCACAATATTTCACAACATGATGGATGTCGATGACAAATGAAGAGATAGAGGACCCAAATTCCACTCTGAGGCACACCAACCGTACTTTGCACAAATAACCTATTTCCATACTAACGAGATATCACAAGTGAAAAACCTCTACCGCCACTTAGCCATCATGCTCTTATTAACCATATTTAGTTTTCGAATCACGAGCCCCCGACCTGCTTAAACTTGCATATAACATCCCATAACCCCGAGAATGCCCCAACAAACGTATAAGAAATCTAGAAAAAGTTTCACATATACTTTTCTAAAGTTTATGTTACTCGGTAGGGATCTTGAGCATAGACATGTAAAAGATTGGACGGCTAGAGAAAGCGAATTTGATAAGTGTAAGTCACGTTAATGAGAGTGACGTGGAATGTCATGTTGTTAGGCGCTTCATGTGTTTTCCATAATTGACTCATAAAGAGGTTGATAGGCAAGGATTAGCGCCCAACTTGGATCCCAGATAATTCAGGGGCAGGGTACCTAGTTTACTCGCCAACCTCTCGACCACGAAAAAGAGAGAGAGGATATCCTCAATATTGAATGCCATTAACTTAGATTTCCCAAAGTTAAATTGAAATCTTGAATTCAAAAAGAAGCCTTGAACGGATGTCTTATGTTGGCAATATGGACCATCTTTGCCTCTAGGAAAAGGATCATATCATTAACAAACTACAAGTTTGATATAATAAGAGTGTGCGATTCTAGATATATACCAAGAAATCACTCGTCTAATGTATTAGAATAAGAAAGGGGGAAACAGGACACCCTTGGCAAACCTATTATATAATTGGAACTAAGTAACATTAGACTCTTAATCAGCATTGAGGCAATAGACCGTAAGAAACAATTAATTTAATATAGCCATTAGGCACAAAATCCCATCAGTTCCATCATACATCTCAAATATAATGAATCTACCTTGTCAAAGGCCTTTCCAAAAATCTAGTTTGAGAACTAGAGCTCGGACCTCATTTTCTATATTATATGAACCACTTTACTCGCAATTAGAAACCCTTCAAGTAGTTGAAGTTCTTGAACAAAACATCACTTACAATGTTTGTATTATTTTAAGGGAAAATGTCTTCAAAATTTGACGTTTTTTCACCTTACTACTCCTAGAATCTTTTTTGGCATTGTGGGTACCCTAAATTTGCAAAATTGTCACCATTAGTACCCAATACCCATTTCCGTCCATTTTTTGCAAGACTGTTAAATGTTGAGGTTAAAAGACCGAAATGCCCCTACATGCCTTTCAAATTTTCAAAAGCTTTCCCCTGACCTCTTTTTCCTTCTCCTTCTCTCTCTTTCATCTGTTCTCTCTCTCCACTCCATCTTTCTCACTTCTAGTTCTTACATATTTCACAAGAGAGAACAAAATAAAAAATCACAAATCTTAATCCCGAGGTAGGAGTGCTGCTTCACGACGGCGCTGAGGTCGAGATCCGCCGTGAGAACCCGATCCGACGGCCAGATCTGAGTTACTGCATTTTCACTTCATTTTGTCCTAGTAGTTTGGATTATTTTCATGTGTATACGTAGTGCGCTCACGAGTGTGATCTTGCAATATTGGTAGATTTAGAGGCATGAATGAGAAAATGTAGTCAAAAAAATTTCAAAAGTTTTGCAGAGCATCAAATCTTTCAAAAGTTATATCTTCCCCTTCTAGATTTCATATAGTGCAAAATTATATAACAAGAAAAAGAGATATGAGAGATTTACAGCTTTCAAGGACAATTTTCTACATAAGAAAAATGATCCAAGTTAACGGTTTTGTTAACTACCAAAAATATTGGACCTCTGATGGTAACCACATGTGGTGACAATCGTTGCCAAAGGTTGTACCATTGTTTTGAATCTATTTTTGTGTGTGAGTTATCAATTTTGTCCCTTTTTAAGTACACATGCATACATATTCTCTTGTTTTAGGTTTAGAGGTTGTTTTCTTCATCTATTTCATTTCCCCATTTGAACAATATTTAGATAAAAAGCTTGTGGATCTTGGATTTATGAGATTATATAGATGAATCCTCATCTATATAATAGTTTTTTTTTTCTTTTATATGGCTCATTTTGTTCATTTCTTGATTTTTTGAATGATTATCGATGAGTATGAGTGTCTTATTTATTAATTAGAGCTTTTAAGTAATGGTGAATTGATTGGGTATTGTGAAATTGCATGTTCAATGGTTAATGATTCAATTTTGGGGCTCTTAAGTGCAATATTTAATTCTTGATCTCCCAAATAGGCTTGATGATGACTTAATCCACTTAGAGACGCCAAACACAATCTAACTAGGTAGATTAGAGTAATTAGAACTCGTGTTTATATTATAACCCAAAAGTTAGGATAGTAGTACACTAGCTATAGGGACAGCCATCGAAATGGTGAATTGATTGGGTATTGTGAAATTGCATGCTCAATGGTTAAGGATTCAATTTTGGGGCTCTTAATTATAATATTAATTCTTGATCTCCCAAGTAGGCTTGATGCTGACTTAATCCAGTTAGAGATGCCAAACACAATTTAACTAGGTAGATAAGAGTAATTAGGACTCGTGTTTACATTATAACCCAAAACATAGGATAGGAGTACACTAGCTATAGGGACAGACTTCGAAAATTAGGTGGATAACCACATTCATAAAACTAATATTAATCTTCAATTAACCTAATTTCACCAAATTTGATTTAATGCATTAATTAATGTAGACCTTTGATTGATAGTCCAAAAACGAATTTGGTAGAATATATATGCACGGAAAAAGTTGACATAAATATCACTTAGTACATTTAACTTTAAAATGTCTCATGAAATATATGTGAAGTTTGTTTTTGCTCATTTTCATTTAAAAAAACTTAAAAGCTCTTATTTGGCTTTCAAAATTTTCACATTTATGTAATTTTTTCTTCATTTTACCTCTTTCCAAAAACGAGTGAGTTTCATACATTTAAAGACTTCAAATGATTTTGGGGTTTTCATGATATATGTAGTTGACTTTCATATCTTTTTAAAATCTTAAGTCAAAAGTGATTTCAAATTTTCTGCTGGGAATAGGGGTGTTCATTTTACCCGCAAACCCGACGACCCGACAGACCCGACCGACACCCAACCCGACTAACCCGATACC
>JAYMTP010006327.1:0-12229 GCA_036897365.1 Geranium brycei | reverse complement strand
CTACTGAACCATGCTCTAATATTACCACTGTTGAGGAGAAACAAACTTATCTAAGAATAGCATCCAAGAAAGCTCACATACACATTAAAACCTATATTTGACCCAAAAGACTAAATTATCAAACATAAGGTCTAATAAGTATAAAAAAGCTCCTTATACACAACACACTAATGTTTGTGATTCTATGAGAACAAAATATTTGGTGGTGATCTCTATTTTGTGACTTCATAGATGATCATTCAAGAAAAGTGTGATCAAGATATAATTATTGTGTTATTCAAATTATTATTTTTATTTTTTATAATTTATTAATTATTGAAAATATGTGAATTTTCTAAGCAACGTTACGTTGAGATTGAGTACAATGGTGGGTCATTGATAAACGAGTTAGACTCGATCCCAACCTATCAAGGTTTGTAAGGCTTGTGAATCGTCTGGCTTCGTATTTATAATTCTATGAAAGAATTCGAACTGAACTAAAAATTAAATAATCAAGCTCAAATTAGTTTTTGTTATATATATTTAGTAATTATTTTATCATGTTTTTAATGAACTTAAATTTTTAATATGAAATTTGACCCCTTTAAAAAAATTTCTTGATCCGCCACTGACATTATACTGTTTCGATTGAATTAGCATTATCTAACACCTCGTATCATTGTCATTTCCCACATTCTCATCTACGATTTTATTATTTACTTTTCGCCTGTAGTATTTTTTAGCCAAATTAACCTCATTTAGTATGTGTAAATTCAATTGAACGTTCAAATTATCACTTAAACAATCGCGTACACTTACGGACTATCGGGTGGCCTTAAAAAACATCGTTCACATGCCCAAAAACTTGCGTATCAAAATTAGAGAAGCAAATACTGCTGCTGACGTTGTTGGTAAACAGAGTCTGCAATTTTGAACAAAACCTTTAGGATTTAAGTAGAAAGAAGAGCAGACTCATCATCGGTAGCCGTACCAAAACTGTACTAGTAGCATTGGATATGCGAAAAACGGGAAGAGCAAAACAAAGCAGAGCAGAGGCCAATGATGAGCATCACTCACTTAGCTGTACTACATTTTCTCTTCTTGGAACTTGTCTCTGCACTGCACTGCACTGCACACACCTCAACTCTTCTCTGTTCCAACTTTTACACACACTCTTCTTTTCTCATCTCTCTCTCACACACACCCTTGTTTTTTTCCTTCTCCATTTATCATGTACAGCCAGTTGTAATAACGACAGTGATAGATAAGTGAAACAATATTCAAAATTGAAAATATTTAATGGTAATACAATAATACTATATTTCACATGCTTCGTTAATAAAATATCAACTACTTTCAGATACAAACAATAATAAAATTTTTTAAAGAATTTTATAATACAATCATCAAGTCGTTCGACAAAGGAAAAATAAACTTAATCTCACTGTAAGCCTGAAAAGGCCAATACATGATAACCAAATTGAGTTTTGAGATTGTAACCTCAGAAACCTCATCGGGGGCTTGAAGCCTAGATTGAGCGATTCGCCTATGAGTTTCGACTCAACAAGACTATTGTATTAACTAATTCACGATAGTTCATAATCAATTTAAGGCATATTCGAATACAACAAAAAAATTATTGAGAGGCGATCCATTCGACGTATGCACTCTTATTACTATCATTAACTATGCAACTTAATTAAGAAGATAAGATGCATAGTTTTAACACAGAAGGACAACAAGAAATGATCTGTCACCACAGTAAAAGAATTCATATGCCCTGTTTCATGCCTTGTCCTTAATCAGGCAACTGATTCAAAAGTTATCCTAATAAGACCACAATAACAACTGTGGCACCACAAAAGCAGAACCAGCTTTTAGTGCACTGTAAGAGAATTCAAATCCTTACCAAAACTCATCAAGCCCTGCTATGTCAACTAATGAATGTTATATAAATGCACTAGTAATTAATATAATCATGCACACAACTCAGAACATAAACATGAATGAATAACAATGAATCCATTTGTTTTTTTTTCAAAGTTACATCATGTTCTTAATCTACCCATAGACCCATCTCATCCCGCTCCCAACATGGCTCGAACTCACAATCTCTCAACAAAAAGTATGAGCCGTAAACCGCGATGAAGTGTCCCGTTGAGGACCCATTTGTTATCTCCTCTTCTTCTCCCAAAAAGTGAAGCAATGACAATCTCTGAATCTAGAAAATGAAATTGACACAAACAATCGAAAGACCAATACCTAATTAACAAAAATCTCCAACCTACAATTGCTCACCCCAAAAATGGAAAATGGCCATGGCTTTGGCAGCATAGAATAGCAATAGTAGTAATTTTGGGAGGAACAATTTGATATGAATGTGAATGTGAAAAACTCCATCTGTAATTAGCTGTGGACTGGCCTTATTGGAGATATTGGCACTCCAAATATAGATGAGCCCACACCACTAACACTATAGGCCAAGCACTTACCCACCACAACACTAGCCTCACTCTCATGCTCAACACACCCTTCTTCCTCAACAAAACCAATCCTCCCATCACCATTGTCATCGTCATCGCCAATTGCATCTGCAATCTGCTCTGCTTCACACTCATCTCCCACCTTTTCATCATCATCGCCATCAAAGCACAGTTGCTCATCTTCTCCTACATCTTCAATATTGCAATTGGCAGCGCTAGGGATGGTGAAGTTGAAATCGTCGTCCATGGGAACAAGGTGCAAGGTGAGGCGCCCGTCGGCCCTGTGGGCGCGCAGGTACTCGTGGTGCCTCACCTTCTCCTCCCTGAGGATGAGCCTCCCGTCGCTCGTGTAGTAGCGCTTCAGTACCCAGGGCATGTGAGAGGACAGGTTCTCGGTGCGAGCCAGCAGCGGTATGGGGGGAGGATACTCCTTCCTCCGCATCTCCCGCCGCTGCTCTCTCCTCTGCTGCACCCGATCGCTGTAATAACAGTAATTATTATTATTATTATCCGCCGCTACCGCTACCGTCGCCTGATCTAATTCCAACTCCCCTATCTTGACCATGTCGAGGCAGCTCTCGAGACCAATGTGGTCTCCGGCGATGGAGGAGGACGACGCCGGGGGCGACATCTCCGAGCAAGGCAAGGAGGGGAGCTGTTGTATGTGCAGAGCGAGTTGTTGCATTTGTGTTTAATGCTATTTATATACAGATATACAAAAGAGAGCGACAGCTAATACTTGCCTCACGTCACTGTTTCCTTCCCTCTTCTCGATTCACCAAATATGTGTTCTGCGTAAAAATTAAAAAAATCATTCCAAAAATCAAACGCTACGCCTATAAGGATGGATTTCAATGCGTGGCACTTTCGCGGCCGTACACGTGTCCGATGCAGTTTCCTTGCATCACGAGGAATATAGGGTTTGTTTGTTTCATGTACAAATGAATATAAAATGATATTTTGGTGTAAAAAAAAAGGTAATTAAGGGGTGCGATGCATGAGGATGAGGTGATCTGGCTGCCAGAAGGTCACATTCCAGAATTTGGTTTTCTTAGGAAAGAAAAGCAAATTATAATTAATTTTCTATTGGATTGGATTAAATTAATATTAAACACAAACCGATTGATTATTGATATAGTTTCCGTGTCATGATTGCATGGGCTTTGATTTGCTTCCATAAAAATGAATTCTGATCCCCAAATTCGACAATGTGATTGGAACAATCCATCAACCGAAACAGCGCACGCAAAAAAACAAATTGTCAAGCATCGAGGAACACGATACAGAACAATCGGAAATTCAGAAACCCTAGAAAAAAAACGATAGATCACGATCGAGATTGAAATAGGTAGGCGATCCAAAGGTGATCGATCGCAGAGAATTGAGTGTGAATGTGGATGAGGAAGAGTGAACAGAGAAACGTACCAGAGAGAGAGAGAGAGAGCAGTGATGAGGCAGATGAGATTGAAGGAGCTCAGATTTGCGAGCGCGAAGAAGAAGAAGAAGAAGACAGCTCAGATTTGATGGGCGTCTCTTCTCTTCTCTTCTACTGTTTGTAACCTTTCCATTGAATTGCGCGTCTGTGACGTCGTTTTTGTTTAATTTATTGTTGTTACGATAACGGAAAATAGGTTATAAATTATTAATTCATTATTTTAATACTTAATATATGTTCCCTAATATGTAGGCAGCGATCTCCTCTTTATCTCACGCAACATGAACTAAACTGCGTCATTTTGTCCCTTCTCACTAACTTATATTACATTACTGGATCATATAAATTTACAAGCAATTAACCAAAAAATAAATCAAATTCAACTACTAATCAAGGCTTATCGATAACAAATCATAGACTAATGTGACAAGCTGGAGATTTTTATAAATCTGATAAACTTCTTCCCTGGCACAATTGTATGTAATAGGACTTCGGATAAACTTTTTTTAAAATCCAATTCGGTGAAAGTGATCAATGACGTGGTATCCAGGTTCAAGCCAAGCCAACAATAATATGAAGAGAATATTTTTTATGAAAACAAGAATGATCAAATGATAACAATTTAACTAGGTAAACAAGACTGATCGTTAACACACGATTTCAAAACTAAAGTGTAGAAGTGAAACATTTGAAACTGCCAAAACCAGAGAGCAACTAGTCTAACATTTGGAAGATATATCAAAATGCAGCTCCTCCTCTCAGTGATCGCCAGGTAATGACTTGATGATATCAGAATCACCTGCAAAGAAACAATGAATGGTTACAAGGAAGTAAAGTGATTGTTTGAATAATATAAAGGAAGATTACATCAACAGCAACTAAGCCAGATGTGTACCTGGATCCACAATGCTCAGGCAAGAAACACGGAAGTACTTTCCACATGCGGTGCCAAGATCAACATTGTCTACAAAAAACAAAATGCAAGCATTGATAATTTCCTGCCATATTAATGTAAACTAAGTACGTGTGTGATATCTTCCATGGCCACAATATTTTTATCACAAAATACCCTTCAAAAAACATTTGGTACAATTGTGTCAACCATGACTCAACAAAGAGACAAAATGTCAAAAGTGTTTCCTGTTTATGTATTTGGAAAGTCTATACTTTAACACACAGACTCAAGTGGAAGCTGAATCCT
Source organism: Geranium brycei (assembly GCA_036897365.1). Classification (NCBI taxonomy): domain Eukaryota; kingdom Viridiplantae; phylum Streptophyta; class Magnoliopsida; order Geraniales; family Geraniaceae; genus Geranium; species Geranium brycei. The sequence goes on along the minus strand of JAYMTP010006327.1, from coordinate 7,131 downwards.
CACAGGGTTTGAAAGTGAAGGTTTCAATCATATATCTAACACTGAAAAAGGCATAACACTGATATTCACTCGATAACTAGAATTGGCAAATTCTTCATTTACTGGTTCACCTACACGTGATACTGATCTTAGAATACCAAGGAGCTGCCCTGAACTAATGTCCTATACGAGACGAAGGATAGGGATGAATTGGCAAGTGCCACATAATTCCACCTAGGAATCTTTTGTTAACAAAGGGCGAGGAACTAATTCCAGATGGTTGTAAATAGGTGATCCTTTTATCCCAAATTAAGGATAAACTTTACTATTTGCAAACCTTAGGAAGACAAAATTTTAGAACTAGAATTTTCCCCATTTACCCCATTAGCTCCCATGTGTCCATTCTGGAGCATCCATTTCTTACTTTGGGCCAGAGGGAATACAACATTTGATTCAGAGGCGTCAAAATAAGCAAAACAAAACAATGTTTACACATTAAAGCATTTTTGTATAAATCTCTTCATACTAGGAAGTTTATAGAGCAGCATTCGGTACATAATTCTAAGGTGGGTTCTAACTTTACAGTCAAAATTACCAAGCATATTCAGAAAATTGAACGAACCTATAAAATAGTCTTACTGTAAAAACAGTAACAGTTATATAAATCTTAAATGGGTATTGACTAATACAAGTTGAGGCCAAGTGTTACCCTTTTAAAGACAGACACATCAAACATATTCACAAATCCAATAGCACACACTCACAAGAGCAAGCAAATCAAAGAATAAAATCACAACAAATTAAACATCAGAAACTCATAAAAAAACTATTAGGAACAACATTAATTAGTACAAGAGAGACCACTTACTTCCACTGTAATGGTGAACTCCAACCTTAGCAAGCATAGCATAGTACTCAATCTCAGACTTGCGCAGAGGCGGGCAATTGTTTGAGATGATAATAAGCTTAGCTTCATTCCCACAATAAATCCCAATCAGCAGAATGCAAATGACATAGAATTGCAGAGAACATTTACAGTAAAAAACACATTTTTATGATGGCAAAATAAGAGAAAGGACCTTTGGAGTTGCGAAGGGTTCGAAGGACGGTCTTGTAGCCGAGATGGTACTTGCCGCTCTTCATGACGAGAGCGAGCCTGCTGTTGATGCTCTCATGGGTCTTCTTCTGCAATTTTTGCATCACAAAAATCCAATTTCTAATCCATTAACTACATCGTCCATTGTAAAGAAAGCGAGAAACAGAGAGTTGAGATAGAGAGGAAATGATGGACCATACCGTCTTCTTGGCCGCCACCATTTTTGCAGAGTAAGTGTCACAATGCGAAGCTAGGGTTTGCAACTACAGCAGGTCGAAGAAGGTGAAGATGGACTTCGCAGGACATTATATCTTGTGTGTGGGTGAACAAAATGGGCCAATAAAGATGTTTGGGTTTCTGTTTCTCGGCCCATAGATTTTAAAGAAAGTTGAATCCTAATAAGGGGTACTTTTATTGGTTTTAGGCCCCAAGCCCAACATATGAGCTTTATATTTTATATAATTGGGGATCAAAAAATAAATCGAATTTAAAAATTAATCGGAGATTATCATAAGATTAATCAGGGACTAATTGAACAAGTCAGGGATATTTAAAACATTGGGTGAGAACCAAAAATAAAAGGAAGGAGAGTTATTCGAGACTTTATCAATAGGAATATCGGGAGTTAGATCATCCGCCATAAGATAAGGTGATGCAGGGGCATAAACGAATTAAGCACATGAACACAACTATTTTAATTTCCTACTTTTATATTCCCTAATCTCTAGTTTCTAGAATAAGTGGCTTGTAGCCTAAGTAATGTACTTTCCAAATTGTTATTTTTTAGTCTTTAATCTCTTAGTATCCTAGTTTCTAGTTTGTTATTTCCTTTTTTTAGTTCCTAGTTGTTATTTCCTAATTACATGTATTTAAAGGGGTTTTGGTTTTTAGAAAAATCAGATTGGAGAGAATAAAAATTATAGCTTTGTGTTTGAGACTTTGTCTTATTTTACTTATCACCTTAGGCCGAGAATCCTAGGTGTGGCGTAAAAATCTTATCTTAGCCTATACCCGGCTAAGTGACGGTTAAACCTTATCTTAGCCTACATCTGGCTAAGTGGCGGTTCTATTCCTCGAAACCCTACCCAATTCTCTACCTCTACCCTATTTTCTCATTCATTCCCACACTTTCTTCGATCAAAATCTTCAATCCCTAGAAACTATAAAAAGAAATTCAAATTCATCCCATCCTACTTATTTTCGTAGCCATCCCGTATCATAAGGGTAAGGGCGGAGAAGGCTTGGGTGAGATGATTTAGGCGTGGGAAGGCGATAGCCAAGGTCGACCGGTTTTTTGTATTGTTTACCACACTATTAAGTGGTTTTTCCGAGGGGATTACTAATAAAAGGAGAGTATTTTATAACCGAACTCCCAGGTCAAGTGTTTTTTCTTTCAAGAGCACTTAGAGAATATACAGGTTCTCCGTAGGGATGTAAACGAGCCGAACTTTTAACAAGTTGCTCGGGCTCGACTCGTTAAATATTCGGTTCAGACTCGTTATAATCGAGTTACAGCCGAATTTGAGCTCAAGATTAGACTCACTTAATAAACGAGCCGAGCTCAAGTCTAACTTTTTAAGCCTCGATAGGCCCGCGAGCCGGCTAGTTTAATATTTAATTAGTTACACATTTATATTAATATATATTTAAAGTTTTAATAAATGTTTTAAATGCAATTAAACGAGCTGAATCAAGTCGAGATAATCTCAAGCTAGTTCAATTATTATTTAATGACTTAGTTTAGTATTCATTTAATTTTAATGAATATTTGTATGAAAATTAAGCGAACCGGAACGAGCTAAGCTCGAGCTTGACTATTTTATTTCAAGCTAAACTCGAGTTTAGTTGCAAGACTCGTTTGAGTCTGAGCCGAACTCGAGCCGAACATTTTTTCACGAGCCAAGCCCTGCTAAAATGGGCTCGATTGGGCCTCTTACATCCCTAGTTCTTAACGCCTATCCAACATTACATGTACAGTAAAAACAAAAATGCTTATCACCTAGTCTTTCTCTTTCATACTAAATACTGAAAATCCAGCTGTTCTTTGAACATGTATCATAAATGGAAACATTATAGGTAACAGTTGAATTTTAATTCATTTTTGTCCAAATATATTATTTCAAATTAGAAAAATAACAATAAATAAAACACACGTTTTTTCCCTGACAATTATGTGCAAAAATAATAATATTATATTATCAGTTCAATATGGTTGTCTCATTGACACATCACAGTTGAACGGCAAGAAAAAGGCAGGCTTTGATGAAAAGCCAATTTTCAATTAGATAATCAATTCAGAACACTAATTAGTATTCTATTATTCGGTTTCTGAGATGATACCACAATGATTTGAGTCTCACATTATTAATGAAGATGACTGAGCTTCGAACCCCATTGTCATAAAGATGGAGAAGGGTTAAAAGGTAGATTTAGGATACGATCTAATTAAAAAAAAATCTATTATTCCACAAAAAAGAGAGAAATAAAAATAAGTATTCTCCTATAAATAAAAACTGAACAAAAAATATGGGTGGAAATAAGTTGATTTCAAACACCTTAACCTATTGGATTATAATCAGCTACAAATCTCTGCTTCAAATACAAACCTCCAAACCAATTTTGGACCACACGATAGAACATTTAGGTAGAGATTTTATTTTGGTCTTTTGACCCAGTACCTTCATTACACCTCTCCCTCAACAGGGTTCATTTATTGGCTATAGTATGGAACCTGAGTCATCATTACACCTCAACCCTCGTTTCAACCGGTTTAGCATCTCGTTACAATGCTAAAAACTTGTTTCAAAAAATTAAAACTCGTTTCAACAAATTAAAATTAATTATTTCAGTTGAAACCATCCAATCTATTGACTAATATGCGATTTGTATATTTAATCGAATTATTTGTATAATAAAATAGAGGTAAAATAGAAGTAATCGATATTTGTAGGTTTGTATTTGAAACATGGTTTGTGGAAAAGTACATTCCTAAACTATACACATTTTTCATTTAGCTATACTAACTAAAATTTGGGTCATTCATATGCCCACCTTTTTAAACACCTTATTATTTTTAGATGAAAAATATTGTTTTAACGTGGAAAATAAAAAATGCTCTTCCACTAAAAATTTAATTTTCCCCTGTTTTCTTAATTGACATGGCTATCTTTAACCAAAAAAAGTTAGACAAATTTAGACAACGATTTACCAAAACGCAGTTTGTGAGGGAAAAAAATCAACTAAAGTGCATAACCATAAAATTGAGTTCTTTTTATCCTTTGTCGCATTAATTACACTTTTATATGTTTTCTTGAAATTAAATCAAGCTCAATCTATTTATAAAATCCTCTCCACTCTTTCATCGAAATCAGACATTCAATCTCACTACAAACGATATTAATATGGCGGTCAATTGCTAAGATATCCTTTCAAGAACTGTTTTAAAATGTTTAATAACACTATTATCTAATATTTAACACACATTCCTCTCCCCATTGATTTTAAATTAGTTAGGAGAGTGGAAAAATTTATTTACCTAATAAGGATATCTTTGTTTTTTACAGTATACAATAATAACATATGAAAAATATTAATTATCATGTATTTCAAAATTTACCCACTTTAGAAATGGAACGATTAATTTTTTTAAAGTATTATTTTGTTTTTACCCTATTGCCACAAAATTTTTCATTAATTACAAAAATGGGAGTGAATGAAGAAGTCCCCAGTAACAACCTAATACACAGGACATGAAACCTACGAAGTTTTATGTGAGTAACCATATACAGTGTTCTGTTGGGCTTATAAATACATAAGGTTCCAAGGCATTATATTGACAAAAGAAATCGAGTGTCTTCTCAATTTCATACATGACTCACGTACCGATCTCCATCGAGCTTCGTCTCCAAATTCAATTTATATCCGTACAATCAATCCTCCAGGGAGTGTCACTCTCAAGAAGCAACTAGGTATTTTACACCATCTTTTCTTTGAATATTTGTTTATTTTATAATCATTCTCGATATGGACTTCAATATTTTCTGAATATGTTTGTTTGTGAGTTATGAATTTCATTTTCATGTAAAATGATGTATAGATGAAAATGATTTGTAAGTCTTGATAGATCTATCTTGTCTGTGGAAAATTCAACATTTTACCCCCAAATATGTCCCTACGGAAAAAAAAAGAAAACCTTATTAAACCATCCAAATTGTATTTGCCAACTTCCTAGATAGAAATCGGGTTCTTCTTATGTTACTCTTATACCATAAGGGTTGAGTGTAAGGCTGTTATAGTCACTCTAATCCTTCATTACATTTTGAGTGCTCGTTACACTCTGAACCCATTACACTTTTAAAAACTGGTTAAAATGAGGGTTCAAAACGATTATGACAACATTCCAAACCCTCGTTACGTTTTAAATTCTCGTTACACCCAAAACCTTCGTTATACTTTTACCACAAGGGTTGAATGTTAGGTTGTTATAATCACTCTAATAATTCGTTACACCACTCTCCCGTTGTACTTTGAACCTGTTTGGATTACGGAAATACCTGTTTTATTTTACGGAAACACTTGTTTTGAGTTACAGCAACACCTATTTTCAGTTACAGAAACACCCATTTTGTATTATTTTCAATAAGAATAACTATATGTGTGTTTTGTTTGATGCACATTACTCAATTTATTCACAGGTCACAAGCTGTTGAAGTCGAAACACTAAACTCCATACAACCAGTCACTTCTCATCAAATCCAGATCCCGGGCCCGCGAGTCGACCAAGAAATTAAAATCCTCTCCAATCCATTGTTATATTTTCTTTTTTCTTATGCACATCTATCAGTTAATTATTGAAAATCCTACAGTCTTGGCAACAGGAAAATGTTGCTGATCAGTTACAAGCACGAGTGAATGCGCACAAGGTACATACACACTATTTGCTTAACGTATACATAATTTCACCTCTATAGTGTGATAATCAACTTGAGTTTATGATCAATTCAGGAAAAAGGAGACAGAGCGGCGTCGCAAATGTGCCGAAGAAGAATCTGCCTCGACTAGAGCATCACTTAGAGCCTATTGGAATGTACGGTACATTTCTTTTGACACATCTAAATATATATACTTCCGCAATGCGCCTTATTATAATCATTACTTATATAATAATGTAGAAAAGAGCAAGGACTCAGTATGGTCATGCCACACAATCCTTCGCTCCGGAAGAGAAATCAGTCCAAAACTCGCCCTTAAGTTCAATAAGGTTCGTTTACATTCAACTTTTGTAAGTTTTGATTATGCATATATGGAACATGTTATGTTGTGTACGACATTTAATTATACTCAGAAATTACAACGCGTAGAATTTGAACATACAAAAAAGTTTTAACACGTGATATGATATGATATGACGGAGGTGATGAGAAGGAAACAAGGAGTCAGACGGATGCGTGTTTAGGAGGTGGCAATGCTGGGAATATATATAATTAACATTCCGATTTGATGTAATTTTGAATATATATATATATATATATAATTAGCATTCGTTTGGCTTGCTTGTTACAACCAATGTAGTATTTGTTAAAACTCTTGTTTGTGATGTCTCATTGATTGTTAGGTCGAAGATCTAATAAATAAAATATGGGATTGAGAATGAATTAATGGTTCATATATCAATTATTGGATCCAATATACATCACCGACTTCCATGTTTATTTGATACCGTAACAACATTTACATTTTAACATCTTTTTATACTAATTTTCCAGATGATGAAGAGTGTAAAACTGGGTTGTACATATCGGGCCGGACTCCACAACTAAAAGCTCAAACTATTAGTTGGGTTTGACCCTACCCTTTACGTACACTCATTTTATTTCACTTCTTTTCAATGTGAGATTATTCTCCCTCTGATGCTTCATGTACGCATGAGGCTTATTTCTCTTTCACGCTCGTATACGCATGAGCCTCTACTTCAACAGACAGAATTGAAACTAATAAATATACATGGTAATTAAAAGAAAAGTATAATTAACAGTGATTGAGTTTGGGGGTCCATG
>JAYMTP010006326.1:0-12230 GCA_036897365.1 Geranium brycei | reverse complement strand
AACCAAATTCCGGCCGGTTTCGGTTTCAGAATTCTAAAACCGGACACGACCGGTTCGGTTTTTTATTTGAGCCGCCGGTCCCGGTTAACCGTATATGGACAGCCCTATTTATAATGCGTTGTCCATAACTTAGCCGGTGTGACTCGGACGAATAACGAGTTAAAAACTTTCATCCCGCTACTAGTTGGGCCGGGTGGCGGGTTGGACATCTAGAACCGGCCCAACCCGTTCACCCCTCATACATGTATAGTTTAGCCTAACCATAATACGACCGATCAAGCACAAGCCTAAATGTTTGTTTTAACTCAACCCGCCAAACCAAATGAAGACCCAGTAACAACCCAACCCAATGTTAATAGTTTGTTTGTTAATGTTTTGATATTCTTGATGTATATTTACTTATTTAGTAATATTTAGGGATAAAATAGTTAATCCAAAAAAATTTTGATTTTGCTAATCTAAAACTGGTTTTGGGCTTTAAGGGTTTTAAATATAGGCTCATTATATTTAAATATTTCTAGACCACGACAGATTTTTGAAGCCCAATGAAAGTGTAGCCCAGTCCGGCCCAACTCCACCATTTAAAACCATAAAATGTATTTTTATTATATGTTTGAGACCCTGAAAAAACCCCTAATAGCAAAACGCGTCTCGCGTGTCTCTTCCCTTGACTTTCAGAATTTTCACTTCTCGACCCTCTCATTTTTCTCTCCTTCACCCTCCGCCCAGCGCCGCCGCATTCCCGCTCTCCGGCCACCGTAGCCACCGCTACGGAGGCTCTCTCAACAACCCCTCCGCCGCTCACCACTGTCGGTTTTGCAGGTATCGCGATCTACCTTCGCTGGCTTCTTCGGTTTCGGTTTTAGGGTTTTGTCGATCGTTTCTACCCAGAACTTGAAAATTGAAGTGATTGCATCGAATTTGAGGTGGTTAGGTTATGAGAATCGATTTGTAAAACTCAGCAACAGGTCAAATACAAATATTGAGTGAATTAAAATGGTGACTCTGAGATCTGCTTAGGTTTTGATCTGGTTGTGGGTCTGATGGCTAGACGGTTGAGAAATGTAGAGCAGAGTGTTGGATCGTTGGTCTGGTGACCAGTGTTCATGGGGCCTTCGAGAAAAATAAATATAAATTTGTAGTTATTGAGAGATTTTCTGATGGCCCGTATGTAATCACCATTATGTAACTTTGATGTAATAGTTTTTCCGTGGTTGGCCGTTCAAAAATGTGTTTTTATTTCCTTAGATGGGTTCTGATGGAGTAGTTTGGCTAGCAAGTCGCCAATTTTGTTTATAGTTTATGAGGGTTTATATGGTGTTATTTAGTTTGAGGGGGATTATCTAATAGCGTTATGTGGAAAAAAAATCTTATATTTTGATAGTGATATTCGTTTACAAAGCACGGACTGCACTTACTACTGTAAATCGAATAAAGGGGAATTAGGTGGATTTCTGTAATGCTTTTCTATTCTGAAAATGTGTTTTAAATAATTTGTATTAGTCAATGTTGGTTTGCTGTGTGTGACTCGTGGTTTTTTTACGTTGTGGCGACAGAAGTGAATGTGAATATCGCCAGTATTCTTTGGATACTGGATTTATGATGGAATGCAACAAAGAAGAGGCCATCAGGGCCAAGGGTTTGGCTGAGAAAAAGATGGAAGCCAAGGACTTTGCGGGGGCTCGCAAGGTTGCACTCAAAGCACAGCAACTGTTCCCTGATTTGGAGAATATTTCCCATATGCTTATGGTCTGTGACGTTCATTGCTCAGCTGAGCAGAAGGTAAATGGGAAGGAGATGGACTGGTATGGCATCCTTAAGATCAGTCCAACTGTTGATGAGGCAACAATCAAAAAACAATACCGAAAGTTTGCTCTTATGCTCCATCCTGATAAAAACAAGTTCGCTGGGGCCGAATCTGCCTTTAAACTGATCGGAGAAGCTCATAGAGTTCTTTCGGACAAGGGAAAACGATCATTGCATGATGTCTTGCGAAGCAGTTCTGTACCGAGCAGACCAGCAATGCCATACCGACCCCCACAACGGGGAAGTGGCAGTACTAATTTTGCAGCTCAGAACAACGTTAGGACGCAGACGTCGTATATGCCTCAACACCAGCGGCCACCGCCTCAACCTGGGTTCGCGAGTGGCCAACCAACTTTCTGGACCGTCTGTCCTGGTTGTGCAGTAAAATACCAGTATTACAAAGCAGTATTGGGTAAATATCTTAACTGTCAAAATTGCTCCAAGTACTTCATGGCTCACGACATCAATGTACAAGGTGTACCTCTAGGACCTAGTCATAGCATGCCAATATTTTCCCAACGGAAAGATGTTCCGAATCAGGGAAGCAAAGTGGAAGTGGAATTCAAAGGAACTTCTGGTACTCAAAATGTTAAGAGGGAATCAATACCGAAGACTAGATATACTTCTGATGCTGGTTCGAGAAAGAGTAAAAGAAAGTATGAGATAGAGTCCAGTGAGAGTTTTGACACTGGAAGCAGCAACACTGAAACTAAAGAAGATGAGGATCATGAAGTTTGCTCTGAGCCGAAGTCTGAGTTTTCTGGAGATCAGTATGTTAGAAGATCAAACCGGCAAAAGCAACATGTTTCGTATAAAGAAAACTTAAGTGATGATGACCAAGCGAGTCTTCCCAAAAGAGCCAAGGGGAGTGCATCAAATTATGCCATGGAAGAGGAAGAGGAAGAGGCTAAAGATACATCCGATAAAGAGGAGTCAGAAATGAACAATCATGCTGGTTCTTCTGCCAACGAGAAGGAACATCAGCAAGAAAGTGTTTTTGTTGACAGTTCATCAAATGGTTTCGAAGAAACCAAGAAAGAAAGTGGGAATAGAATAGAGGAAGAGAATTGCTCAAAGAAAGGACCTGAAGTTCATATAGATTTAGAATCAACTCCAGATGTAGAAGTATATTCATATCCTGATCCCGATTTCAATGATTTTGACGACATCAGAAAGGAAGAATGTTTTGAATGTGGGCAGACCTGGGCCATTTATGATACTGTGGATGCCATGCCTAGATTCTATGCTCACATCAAGAAAGTTTACTGTCTCGGTTTCAAACTCCAGATAACCTGGTTAGAACCCGTGCCAGATGATGAGATTGGAAAACAATGGGTCAACAAGGACTTGCCAGTTTCTTGTGGAAAATTCAGACAACATAACTCTGAAAACACTGAAGATCGTCTTATGTTCTCTCACTTGGTTTTATGTGAAAGAACCGGCCGTGGAAATTCTTACAAGATATATCCTAGAAAAGGAGAAATTTGGGCTCTTTTCAAGAACTGGAGTACTAGCTGGGCCACTGATCCTGACAGTAATCCGAAGTACGATTATGAAATTGTGGAAATCTTGTCAGAATATGTTGAGGATATCAGCTTAACTGTTGCATACTTGGGCAAGCTGAAAGGTTTTGTCAGTCTCTTCTGTCAAATGGACAAGGAAGGAACGAGGAAGTCTGAAATCCCACCAAGTGAATTTTATCGATTTTCCCACAAGGTTCCATCCTTCAAAATGAGTGGCGAGGAAAGAGAAGGTGTTCCAAAAGGATCTTATGAGCTTGACCCAGCTTCTCTGCCTATCAGTATGGAAGAGATTGATGTTCCTGTTGATTTGGAAGTTGGGGTTGGTAATGGTCATCTTAATGATTCATCTTCAAGATCTCGAGTCGGAAATGCAAATCCCATGGCAGGATTTGAAGGGCGTGCATCTAGGTCTAAATATGATGTGGAGGAGGTCCATTTAGACTCAGACGATAGCAGTTCTGGCAATGTAAATGAAGATTGTTCTTCTCCTGTAGCTTTCTCTCCAGAAGCTATGGAAATTCCAGATCCAGAGTTTTACAACTTTGATGCAGATAAATCTCCAGATAAGTTTAAGGTCGGTCAATTCTGGGCGCTATATGGTGATGAGGATGGTTTGCCGAGGTACTATGGCAAGGTAACAAGAATTGATAATTCTCCGGATTTCAAGTTGCATGTTGCATGGCTAAATGCTGTCCGGTCCCTACCTAAGGATATCATTCGCCAGGATCATGAAGACGTGCTCTTTGGCTGTGGCACATTTAGGTTAAAAATAGATGAATCCCAGATCTATACTTCCAACGCTATGTTTTCTCATCAGCTGAAAGTACATCATACTGGTAAGAGGAATGAATATGCTATTTCCCCCCGTGAACATGAAGTCTGGGCATTATTTAAGACCTGGAATCCTAATATGACACGCTCTGACTTGGATAATTGTGAGTATGAAATAGTTGAGGTCCTTCAGGACAATCGTGTCCAGATAAAAGTACTGGTTTTAGAGCGTCTAACTGGCTTCAACTCAGTTTTCAAGGCTCAATCACATGGAGGATCTGCTGTTACACTGGAGATCACTCATGCCGAGGTACTAAGGTTCTCCCATCAAATTCCTGCTTTCCGCCTGATGCACGAAAGAGGTGGCAAGCTGCGAGGTTGTTGGGAACTTGATCCTGCTGCATTGCCCATGTCTTTCTTCACAAATTAAAGTTGCAGCGTCGACATGTTTTATGCCAATCTATCATGGGTTATCTTATTTGCGTCACACCAGTGGGTTGATCTGGAGAAGGCATGATTTTTTTGTAGAATATGTTTTTGGTTGTTGTGGTTGCTCTTCTACGAAGTTGCTGTTTATGATGTCATTTATGTTTTGATCATCAAACTTGGCTGGTTAGACTATGGAGTTACTTACTCACTTGTGTATTATTAACCCTGAAGAGTGGTGAATTTCTCAACTTTTCTTCTGTAGAAGTCAGTCCTTAGTATCTTATGAACATGTCAATGAACAAATATTTGTAAATCACTATCTTTATTAGCTTTCATATGCTATTATGGTTCAAGACAGTTTATCTAGTATCATCTGCTTATGTTTTTGTTCTCTAGTTCAGCTTAAAGCACACACACTTCTGTTTTGTAGTTTGTGCATTTCATATATGGTGGAAGTTGTTAAGAGGCCAAGGCTTCATTTGATGTCATGTTTGTTGGCATCAGCTGTCTTAGACCATGGTTGGGATTTGTCAAGAACCCGAGATGCTCTACTGGATAAGCAGCATCTGTAGGTGGACTATGTAAAAATCAATAATCCCCAGGTACTCACACATCTAATTTTTCTTGTTGCTTCTGTTTGTTTTTTGCTATTTCTGCATCCTAGTTCAACTCCAAATGCGCTTTCATTCAAGAAAGCAAAGCCAAAAACTCCAATCCTGCTTTCAGAATTTCTTCTATACTTGCCTGTTTTACTTTGTCGTTCCTGAGTTGTCAATTTCTATCTCGTATTGAGAGCTCTATGGGTGTGGAATTGCATCTCCTATTTTGTTTGGTGTGAATGTTGCTCTGTGGACTTGACATGGTGGACATGCTGCTGGCAGTGGAGAAGAGTAAGAAGGAGAAAGGCTCAATCCTGTAATCAACTTGTGATTTCGGTGCCTGGACACTGATGAAACAGGTATGTATGCAATCTTATATATATGTATTTGTCTTGATGCCTTTGGCTATTGCAATTTGCACCTTGCTTACTTAAAATACGAGAACTGGCTATGTTTCAATATTTGGTAATACTGTAAAAAACAGAGTAGCTCATTTGGTTTACCTTCAATTTATCTTCTTTTTTTAACTTCAAAAATATCATCAGCAACCTCATGTTTATGCTTATTACACGAGGTCTCTGCAACTTCACTCGTGACCTGTGATATTTTAGTGCATTTGTTGTGGAGCTCTTAAGGTCTTATAACATAACCAGAGGCTCATTGCTACTCCAGCATAAGAGTTATATTATATGGCATGCTGATGAACTCACTGGATAATATATTTGGGCTTTAGTTTCAAGTATTTTCTTTTCGATTTCCATGTCCTGTCTGTGGCACGTTATGTTATGGTATGTTGGGTTTTATTGCTACTTAACTTGTTCTGTGCACAACGATCGATTTCAGAGGCATAACATAGATTAGTTGACAGCACTGCAGATTTTCCGAATTTCTCCGTGGGAACCAGTGAGCGGCTCAATGTCTCCCATTCTCACCATCGCAGACGCGAAATCAGACATGAAAGCTTCTGAGCTGCTGCTGTACTCAGCAACAATCTCGTCCGTGGATCCTCCACTGAACAGAACCTGGTCGGTTTCAAGAAGACCCCTCCTCTCCATCAGATTCTTGTAGTAATTGTTGTCAAAAGCAAATGGTGTGACCAAATCAAGTGCAGCCAAATTGTTGCCACCGCGGCCACAGCTACTCCTCAAAGTGGCTGCAAAATCCGCTTCGATGTTGGTCCCGTTGTTGATTCTGCCCCGAAACGTGAAGCACTGCGCCTGGCCGATTGTGTGCGCACCTGTGAGTGTTCGATGTTTTGGATCCTGTCATCGCTCGATAAATATCTTATTTGAATGGAATGGAAATCGAAATGTGTGTACCGTACCGGAGAGAGCAACCAAGTCTCTTGCGGAGAGGCCTTTGGTGGCAAAGGTGGAGATGAGTGAGTCGAGAGTGGCAGTGAATGCTGGAAGCTGAGTGATGGCTTGTGTTATGCTTGTTGTGGTTGAGTCTCTTCGTCCAAGCTTCACTGTCCACGATGGACCTCCTAACTAGTAAATAGGTACGAAATAAACTGGTGATTACAATATCAAAACAGATGTTTTAAGTAGGTATAAAAACAGATGTTCATTTACGCAATTTGGGTTCAACTTTTACAAACAGAGGAACAGACCAAATGACCAATATTGATGTATATTATGGGTGGACGAATTCCGAACCAATCTGAAAAATACCCGAACCGAATCTGAACCATTCTATTCAGTTTTGATTTATAAAATATAAATCAAAACTGATAAAAAACATTGAATTTTAAACTGAAAATCGACTGATTTAAACAAACGACTCATTTTAGATCATTGATCTTTCATTAATTGGGACCAGTTCAAAATGTGAGAATTTTATAAAATCGGTTCAAAAAAATAAGTTAAAACAGTTTAAAATGTGATAATTTATGAAATTTGGTTCATAAAAAATCAACATGAATTGAAAACTGACATATTTAAAACCGAATCGAATTGAATCGAACCAAATAAAATATTGTCCTATCAATTAAGTTTCGGTTTTTATTTTCTTCAAACTGAATTGTGATCAACGAGTCAAGAACTTATACTTACGGCTGAGGAAGCATCTCTAGCTGCCACGGCAAGAATATCAGCGCAAGATACAAATCCAGGACAAATCTTCTCAACCTCGGACTTCACATTTTCTATAACCTCGTAACCCCTCAACGACCCTCTATTAGCCGGTGCGATCTTTTCACTCACGATGAAATCGGTTACGGAATTATCAAGTAAGATCGATGCATCACACCCCTGAAATGAAATAAAGGATAATTGCAAAAACATGTCTTGTATTATATCACTTCACTGAAGGCAAATATAATGAATTTATATGTATTTTTTGACAAATGGACATTTGTCTTACAATGACGAGACTACCCTTCTAATTCAAAATCAAAAATCAAATTTGGACTCCTCGGAGCAAATAAATAGTATGGTGAACTTGCCCAAAAAGAAGAAACAACTTTTATTTCATTTTTAACGAAGCAATTTGTACCTGAACGAAGCAATCATGAAAATGGAGGCGAATGAGCGACGCAGCCATGCGCGGCTCGCTAGAAACCGCGCTCCTAATTGCCTCTCGGATCGTAGACAGCGCATCGGGGCACGTTTCGTCGTAGTACGTAGAAGAAAGTTGCGCTACACTTGCCATTTTCGCGGTACTCATTACAAGCAACAACACTAACACAATAACAGCAATTTGGGCCATTTCTCGATTTGATAGCTTTCGACCGACGCAAAGACATGGAAGCGTAGTTTTTTCAATTTATAGCACTTGGTTCTTGTTCGATTCGGCTGGCCAGAGGTCTTAATACGTCGGGACCTATAATGTTATTTTGTGAGATATAAATTAATAATTTGAGGTGTAGATGTTTTCTTCCAAGAAATGAGAAGTGTTAGCTGTAAATGTAAATCAAGTGTTGTAGATTGGTTCAATCGTTCAAGAAACGAATTGTTGTCACTTTCTACAATCTCTTTGAAAATTTTTCTCTTACCAAATTGTATTATTAAAAGGAAATGATGATCAGCAAGTAATTGACGAAAGGGATGTGTGTGGGTCCAAAAATACATGATATTTCTTAGTAATATTTGAGTTGTTGTAAATTGCAGTTATAAGCATACATTATAAATTGTAATTGTGATTTTGATTGGTAAGATCTAGATACCGAACACAATTAAATGATTCTTTTAAAATTATAATCAAAACTCAATCTATTTAATGTTTCTAGATTTTTTAGGTGTGAGGAAAGGGTTTCTTTTTGTTTTCTTGGATCAATTTTTTATATGAACAAATAATAATTACGACGGAGAAGAATTAAATCTTGAAGAATATGATGATTCAAAAAAAAATCTTGAAGAATATGAAATATTTTGTTTACAAAACATTAAGAAAGGAAATTTTGAGTTTGAATCTTTGGGGCAAATATTAAATTAAGATTTTCTGAATTATTGCTCATAAAGAAATTGAGTATGAATGATTCTTTAAATTGGACTTATATTTTAAAAATGACCAATATTTATGTATGTGTTATAATTGACACTGAGTGAGATCAGAATAGATTTAGTGATCATGTCCTCTCTCATTCTCTATCTCGTCGGATCGGAAACATCAGTCCCCTTTGAGCTTGTAGATTATTAATTGTTTCTTTATAAGATGACAAAGGGGCGGGTTCGGGACGAGGTTAGTGATCTCCGTTCTCTAACTCGTTAGAAATCGGGAACACCAAATACATGTACGGTTCAGAGGTTTTTGTCATCCCTAACGGAGAAGAATGATATTTGATTGACACAAATATCATTTGTTTTTATGCCTTACATCACGAGAGTTCATCGATTGACATAAATATGATGCAATCACTACTATTACTCATTGAGAAGTTCATCAAATAATTTGTTACATTCAATTATAGCTATTATTATTGGTGATATGTAAACATAAACATAGTAATTATACAATTAATTAACAAGGCTTAGTGCAGAAGCAGCGGCGACGAAAGCCCTGGCAGTGGCCGCCGGAGAAACCTTCTTGTTGACATGCGTATGCACAATTCACATCTATTATGCAAGTTCCATGGAACTTCCGGCTCTGCGACTTGCATGTCCGACCCATCGCTACATAAATTCATTATTTACCTCACAATAAATAATTAATAACATGCTTAAAAATAAAAACAATGTGACTTGAAACAAAAATTACTAGCCACACGAATCATAATCAATGCTCAAGGGAAAATGGCAAAAAGACGTAGTATACTTTGCAATTCTGTGATGTGTACTTTTTTAATAACAAAAATTTGCTTGTTTTTTTGTCATTTTTATAAAAATACATATATTTTGTACGAAAAACAAAGTATGCAACATTTTTTGTCATTAATTACCTAATTACACAATGCATTCTGGAAATAGTGTAAGAGTAAAGATCATCTTTTTATCATTTCCCCTTATATATGTATAAGCATAAATATATGTATCAATTGAGACTTAAAAAGTAATTTTGCCTGCTCTTCCCATCCGACTTGGAATGGATTTGTTGGGTTCATTAATACACATCTTTTGTTGAGAAAAAAAAAATCAGACTTAAAATGAAGAAGAAGAAAATAACCGGTTGTGAAGAGAAGCATGAACACAAAGAATATAACTGAGAAGGAAGGAGCCGCATCAGAATCAGAACCATAACGCCCCATATTTTCTAAATTATGGTATATGTAGGATTTGAAGAAAAAAATTGAAGAGATATAGTGGGCAATGAAGAGGTCTTAATCAACACAATTAAACACACCAAATTGCATGTTTATATTTACGTGACGGAGCAATATTAATTAGTGAGCATGCATGGCGTGAAGCTATTTGAGATTACTTGTACAAAACAAATATATAATTTCATGTTAAAACATGTCTTTAACATAATCAAGAATTATTGGACCTCCTAACTAGTAAATAGGTACGAAACACAATATCAAAAGTTCATGTTTCAAGTAGGTAAAAAGCAGACAAAAACAATGTTCGTTCACACAATTTGGGCTCAACATGCATGATTTAACAACAGTGAAAGAGACCAATATTGATGTTTATGTGAAATATATAATTTGGGTACAAAATTTATTACGCAACAGCACATGAGTGTGGATGAACTTAAGGCTACCCAAAAATAACTGAATTGACAAAATTGCCCAAAAACAACCGAATTGATAAAATTGAACCGGCCCATATCGATTTGTAAAATTACTTTTCATTGAAGTGTTGTCGTGTTTCTTAGGTGTCATGTAGGCACCCAACTTAATATTATATATATATAGAAGATATAAGGTACAAACTAATAAAAAATGTCAAAACATCCAAACTGTATAACATGTAGTGTCATGTTGTATAACTATGTAGAATATGTAGTGCAATGTTGTATAACATGTTGGACCTGTGCAAAATTGAAGCCATGTATAACATGTAGTGCAATGTTGTATAACATGTTGGACCATGCCACGTGTTGCACTCTGAGATAACGCGCATCTCAGATCCGACGGTTCTACATGGTTTGGACATTTGGACATTTTACATAAGTTTGTAGCCGAGTGTGCCCCTATATATGTATAGATTTATGATTTATTTGAGGTATTAGTTCTAGATCTGTTTGGTGATTGATGTATGCTATCTTAATTTGTTTGTGGTTGTCTTAGATTGATCACCTAGGATAATTATCATTGGTTGCTATACCGATTCTCGAGAGGGACGGGCAGTAACAGACCTAGATATTATAGAGGGTTAGGGCTCGAGACAGTGTCATCAAGACACCCATAGAAAACCCTTGTCCTTTGATTGTCATGCTTTGTGCGGTTGCAAGTCACATTTGTATTCGAGAGGTAGAAATTACTACTCCGGATAAGTAGGTGATAGCACCGCTGGAGAGTGTCAGGTCCTCCGCGGCTCCCTTGACACGGACAACGGTCCTAACTCAGAGCATCAATGGACACGATCGTGTGTCGTGATCGCCTAAACATAGAAAGTATAGCTTCCGGGGTGCTTCAGACACCATTGGCATTGGCGAGGGTCGTCTGGTGGGGAGAGATTCATTCCCAAGCAAATGTCACGATCGTGACGACAATTCTCAACTTACCAAAATTTTCTGGACTGAGGTACTTGTCAGCGTACAAGACAAGGTGATTTTGAAGACACTCTGAGTAAGTTTTTTAGGGTTATTAAAATACGATTCGGGGTTTTTTTTTGTATATTTGATGGATTGAATGTGGATGCATATGTTACAAAAAGGGAAAAAGACATTTTTGTGCACCTACATACCACTTTTCCACTTTCATACTCTAACTATTTTTTTTTCTTTTTTCAGTTGCCTAACTCTCATTTTGGAACAACCTACTCATAAAATACCAAAAATACCCAAACTACCCATGATATAAAAATTAAATTATTTCAATTATAAATTTTTTATTTGAAAAGGCAAATATACCCTTGAATTGTGAGTTAAATTTCTGATTCAATGGAGGGTAAAACAATACTTTCATACTAATCAAATTTTGATTTGATCTATTCGCTGAACCAGAGATTGTTGAAATTGAACCGGTTCAATTTCAGGGGTAGTTTGGGTATTTTTGATATTTTAGAGGTGAGTTGTCCCAAAATGATAGTTTGGGTATTGAAAAAGGAAAAAAATAATTAGGGTATAAAAGTGGAAAAGTTGTATATTCAAGTGCACAATAATATCCTTTTTGTTGTAAAAAGTGTATCAAAAGTGAGCTAAAAGTTCATCCAAAATAATAAGCATTGCAAGACATTTAAAAGACTTAAATATAGATGGATGAAAAGAGAATTACTAGAAGAATGGAAGAAAGAAAATTACTCTCGGGTGAAATATTTTGTGTATTGAAGTAAGAGTCATGCACTCCCTTTTATAGGCTAACTAGCATGTATTGCATGAACTATTCGCACTCATCATTTTTCCGAAAAACCATGCAATACACAATGTTTTGATTGACCTTACAATAAATGGTAGGGATCCAAAACTATTTTATTACAACACTTTTCCCTTACAAAAATGAACAGAATGCTTTTATTTCTTTTAACTGTTATTGCTTTTATTTATGTTAAACGTTAGG
>JAYMTP010006325.1:0-12231 GCA_036897365.1 Geranium brycei | reverse complement strand
CTTTTTATATTTTATTTATTTATTAAATAAATATAAACTAATTTTGAATTTGAACCGGTCTGACCGGCCTGATTTCAAATCATAACTATTGAGGGTATTGTGGTATTTTTACCTCAAAATTCTGTTAGATTTAACCTTATTAGAGCTAAGTGAGACGAAATGTAATTTGGGTGACTGCAAAATCGAGTTTTATATTTGAGTGTATTTATGTGAGAATGACGTATAGTTGGCTGTACTTATGTGTAATTACCCCTTAAATTTAGTAGGTCATTTAAACCAAACAATTAATAATTGTTCTAAATTTTGTAACAAATTTTTGTGAAATAACCGTTTTTGTGAAATGATGATTTTGCCCCTACATTGAATATTTATTTATGTCAAAGTTCAGGGGCATATTAGTCTTTTTTATAAATAAAATTAAAGGGAAAATGATAATTTTGTACACCTAACTATACCACTTTTTCACTTTCATACCCTAACTATTTTTTTTCTTTTTCAATACCCTAACTATCATTTTGGGACAACTCTCCTAAAATACCAAAAATACCCATGGGATTGAACTGGTTTAAAAAACTAAAATTGAACCAATTCAATTTTGAAATCAAAAACTTGTCCAACGGCGAAATTAAGTGTTGGATGAACCAACTCCCAAGGGTTGGGGAGTCTCTATAAGTAATCTTGGTGGCCTCGTGAGGGTCGTGAGAACGGAAACAACTAGGTGAAATCCAATCGAAATATAAGTTTACTCGTCGGAAAAAATGAAGCTCACTCACTCACCGAAAAATATGGAAGAGGTGAGCTTGAAAAAAGTAGAGCTCACTCGCCGGAAAAAATGGAAGAGGTGAGCTGGAAAAAATAGAGTTTACTCACCGGAAAAAATGGAGCTCACTCACCGAAAAAAATGGAAGAGTTGAGCTCGAAAAAATAGAGCTCACTCACCAGAAGCGAGGTGCTCGAAGTACGAGAGAGAGAGAGAGAGAGAGAGAGAGAGAGAGAGAGAGAGAGAGAGAGAGGTTGAAGAAGAGGATATAATTGTAATTTCATATTAATCAAATTCTAGTTTGATCTTTTCATTAGATCGGGCTGAACTAGAGACTGCTGAAATTGAACCGGTTCAATTTTAGGGATAGTTTAGGTATCTTTGGTATTTAAGGGGTATATTCTCCCAAAATGACAGTTAGGGTACTTAAAAAGGAAAAAAGTAATTAGGGTATAAAAGTGAAAAAGTAGTATAACTAGGTGTACAAAAATGTCATTTTCTCAAAATTAAATAACGATTTTGCACTAGACTTTCTATTTTGGACCTCCCTTGGGCGGAGGCCTCTGTTCGCATATCCTCAGAGCTCTCTAGAGAATTTCCAAGATAACCTAGAACCTTCCTTGAACTTGAAAAAGTAAAGAGGATGAGGTGATCTAGTCGGATCCTCTATCAGCGTCTTCAACACTAGCGATCAGATCTCGTTTATCGGCAATATCAAGAAAACAATTCATTAGAATGAAATCACGAATGCTAGGTCACTAATATATGTTGAAACCACAATTTTGAAATGATTACGCACACATGCATATGAACCCTATGCCTACAATCGTACTTATGCCACCTCTCGGTGCTGGAGTCGGCCCAAACTTGAGATTCCTACTATCCCTCTGGATAAGAGTGCATCCCGAGCCTGTTATACAAACGACAATAACTAGGTAGGATTCTGAAGAGTTGAACTCTTTGAATTGTAATACGTTTGTTACCCACCAGCTCTCTTAGACACGGCGACACAACTCAAACAAGAAAATAATGTTCGTCAACATAACACACAAGTATTAAAAGTTCCAACTTATTAAACAACATGCATACGAAATCAAATCTTAATTATAAATTAATCATAGAACAATATAATACCAAGCATCCATAATTATGAGTATTTAGCTCATAATCATGGAGGTGGAACTAAAAATCATCAAGTTCAATACAAATTTGAGGAAAGGAAGAGAGAAATTAAAAACCCTAAATTAGCTAGGTTTGGAAAACATGAACTGTCTAAATCTTCTTGAAACCGATATATCTTGATGTTTGTATGATCATGGTACCTAAATCCGCCTTCAACTGGATTGAATCTCTTCTTGGAGTCTGTGATCTCACATTGGGAAGACTACTTTGTTCTGCTCTCAAATTCGTCGATGCCTCTTACTGTGCGTGAAAAGAGCTTTCATTTCTGCTGAAATCACAAGTGTCACGAGCTGGTCGACTTGCGTGTCACAGCCGTGACAACCTGCCCGTGACAAGTCCTTCGTATCTGGCAAGACACTATCAACTGTCACGGTTTGGTGCTCCTCTGTGTCACAACCATTACAACCTGACTGTGACATCCTTTCGATATTAGGGAGACTCTAGAAGTTGGCACTAGCATTTTCACGGTCGTGTCAACTCGTGTCATGGTTTGAACTCTCCTATATTCATGACCGTTACAGTCAAATCGTAACATCCTTTTGTCAAGTGCCTCTTGTAATGGGTGTTACCATCTGTCACATGTTCTGTCACGGACTCTTGTGATCTAGTCCTCTATGGGCTTCATATGAGAAAAGTCGATCATGATTCAGGTCTTACCAACCATAGGAGTACCTAGCCCACTTTACCAGGAGGATCTACATAACCATCATCTGATATTACGATTGATGAGATATGGGCCTTACTTAGGAGAAACACACAAGGATGCCCAAATACACATTAGAGCCCAACATTGACCTAAAAGACTAGCCTTGATTGGGCTCCTTCATGGTGGTGGGCCTAGATAGGATCAAAAGAGTTCTTATGGGAATGAGTACATCAAGGTAAAACTTTGTCCTTAGGGGGAGTCAACCCGATGTGATGAGATTTAATGTGGAGAGAAGATTGTAGGTCCAAATGTGAGTTCAAAATCTCACATACATAGTTAACGAAGAGTCTGTGTACAAATTAGATCATATACCTGATAGACTAGTCTTTTGGGTCAAATGTGGGCACTAATGTGTATATATGAGCTTTTTTGGGATCTCCTCAATAGTGGTATCGGAAGATTACAGAGTTAAGAAAAAGATTATATACATTAGACCTTAAACCTAATAAGCTAGTCTTGTGAGTCAAATGTGAGTTTTAATGTGTATATATGAGCTTCTTTAGTGCTCATCCTAGGTAAGGCTCAGATCTCCTCAACAATAAACTCTCCTAGTAAATTGAGTTAGGTACTCCAATAGTTGGTAAGACCCAAACCATGCTCGGGCTCTCATGATGGTAGTCCTATGAAGGATAAAAAGAGCTCTTGTAGGATTGACCATAACAAGTAAAATTTTGGCTTAGAAGAAACCATCTCGATGTAATAAGACTCAATGTAAGAAGGGAGATTGTTAGGTCCACGTGTAACTTCAAAATCCTACGTCAGAAGGCTAAAAAAGTTAAATAAGAGTTTATTTGCACATCAGACTCAATATCTAATAAGCTAATCTTTTATCTAATAAGCTAATCTTTTAAGTGAAAGATAAACTCCTATACATATATAGGATTTCTTAAGTGCTGCTCCTATATGTATATATGATTCCTTGAGAGCTGCTCCCAGGTATGACCATAGTCTCCCCAACACTCATGACCTCCCCACTCCAAGTATGGGGCTTAAACCGTTTGAGCGTTCCCTTGAGAACAAAATATCAACTTATTTATTTCTCTATGATTATTTGCAAAAATATTTGTTCAAACCTAAATCAGATGATGCAATTTGAATTGATGCTCCAAGCTCTTTAGTTCTCCAACCACTTCACAAAAACAGCATAAACTAAAAGCACAGAATCCCATGATCACAACAATCAAGAACAATTCCTCTTCATATTCAGACATTCCGATGAGTGAGCCCTTATTACTATAAACCCAGAAACAACAATCACAAACAGCTAAGACCATTGTACAAAACAGGCCATAGCCAAGAGCTCAAAATACACATCTAATACTGTGTATCAGTTACATTTTCACTATGTTTCAACAAACCTCTCTAAAGTTAAATATAAATTGATATCAATCAATCATGCTTATTGAATCTATAATATATACACAGAAGCAACATTCTCAAACCTTTTGCCAAAATGCCACCTTCCTTACCTCTCAGCCACTCTCCACAATATGAACATTTTGTGACCTAATTACGAATTGGAGCGACACGGGGCTGAATCTCAGTGGATCGTAGCATGACTTCTATATATACATTCACCACATAACAATTTATTTCCCCTGAAGAATTTGAAACACAAGTTAACATACTACTGAAATCGGTATTTGAATAAATATTAGTCTCTTTTTTATTCTAGTTCAAGCTTATTATCAATTAGATAGCGTACAAAATTTCCTGATTTCTTCCGGGAACTTGGTAAAATCGGGTTGATCGAACTTTGAACAGTTTTAAAATTCGTTCTCGGTATTTCTATTTTACAGAGTTCTTACTCGGTCAAAGTTGGTCAAATTTTACTTCTGTTTTATATGTATTTTGAAACTGCTCTAACTTGTGAAGTTGTTTAAAATATTTCATTTTACTAAAATATTGTATTTTTGTCTTTCATGTGAATTATACACGAATATATGTATAACTAAATATCTAATATTTATTTAATACAAAACGAGTATTTCCAATTTCTCATAACTTCTTATCTTTTGCCTTCCCAAGTTTTCTCCTCAGTCTCGAGTTTTAGAACCTTGGTATTAGTTATGTACTTATATTTAATTTTCCTATTTAGCTTAGGTATAGTTCTTATTTAAAGGGTTCTATCTTATTGTTATTAATATATTTTTTTATCGGAAATTTTGTATCAAGATTTGGGCTTGTTATTAATATCAATTCTATGATCAATACTAATATTTTCTAACATTCAGAAATTGCTACTGGTAAAGTTAATTTTGACGCCACGTTAGAGGACTTACTTTTGGGATGTGCTCGACGCCCATTTAAGAATCCTAATGTGTCATCAGCAAGCCTTTGGTGCAAGCGCTCTATACATTTCCATTAGAAGCCGAGTGAAAAAACCTCGAGACCTCACGATACAGCTGCTCAGCTTCAAATGGCTTCGAGACGTATCCATCCATCCCACACTTGAGGCACTCCTCGTGCGTAGCTTGGATCACGTCTGCGGTCATGGCCAAGATAGGCACGTGCCAATGGGACACGTTCGCATAAGTCTCCACAGAAACCTCCCCGTGTTGGATTGAGACATTGGTTCTTTGCTCCATGTCACGAATTCTCCTAGTAGCCTCAAACCTGAAGGAAATAGAAATTATAAGAATCAATACCAATGATATTCAAAATTATGCATACAATGACATATATTGAATTCTTTCGATTCCAAAAATATAATTCTTACCCGTCCATTTCGGGCATTTGGATATCCATGAAGCATGCGTCAAAACGGTGGGGAGGTTGAAGGTGCGTGATCGCCTTTTTCCCGCTATCTGCACACACAACCTCAGCTCCGTACATTTTCAAAGCACCGGCAGCTACTCTGAGGTTCACGTAATTGTCATCCACGATGAGAATTTTCCTCCCGCGAAGAAGATTGCGTAGAGAGGAAGCCGAGAGCTCCCCGTTGCGGCCATTTCCCTTGTCCCCGACACCAAGAGCTCGTTGAAGGGATGCAGCGAGCATACCTATCCTAAGGGGCTTCATGATAGTGTAAATGCCGGAAGTAATGTTGCTTGTTCTGCAAGTAACAGAATTAGCCAGAACAAACACTTTCGGGGGAGCACCGCGATCCATGTTCCTTAACCTATCGACAAAGAGAGCTGAGGATTCTGAATCTGAACCCTTATCCCAAACTTCTTGTTCGATAAGGATCATGTTGGTCATCTCATTCCGGCTAGTTATGATAGATAACGCTTTCTTCAAATCATAAACTACTTCAACGGAAATTCCAAGGCGCTGGACATGATACCTTGAGACTATGGCTCGAACAGGCCTGGAATCCACTACTATTGCATTCATGCCGCGGAATTCCGAGAAAAGCGGCTTGCACTGACCCTTCGCTGCAGAAGCGGAAGAATCACTGCTAAAGACAGCGGTGAACGTGAAGGTTGATCCAACGCTAGGTTTGCTGACAAACCCGATCTCTCCATTCATGAGGCCAACCAGACACTTGCTTATGCTGAGTCCAATCCCCGTGCCACCGTGTGTTCGGGATATAGACGGGCCAACTTGCATGAAAGGAGTGAAAATACGAGACTGAGCCTCTATGGGGATCCCCACTCCTGTGTCTTCGACCGATATAACGAGATTGACAAGGTCGGATGACGGGATGGGATATGGCGGACCCTCTGGACTGAAAGTCCTGAATCCTTCCCAGCTACGGCGTCTGTCTGCAACTGGCAAACCGCTCAGCGTGTTTATTGGTGACGACTCTGTCTCAACTTGTATCGTGTCCTTCACTTCTTCGACGAGATGGACAGTTACAAATATATGCCCTTTCTCTGTAAACTGCCAAGAACACGAGGTCATTTGTGTATCATAGCTTAGAAAGAAAGAAAAGTCTGTTATTTTCTAAAGCTGGTATTAGCGATATTGGTTCAGATTGGAAATGTATATTCTAGCAAGAACATAAAGTGTCGCATAAAATTCTATTATTTTCTAAAGCTGATATTAGCCTTTTGGTTCAAATTGAAAATGTATACTCTATAGCAAGAACATAAGGTGTCGCGATCTTGAGCAAATCCGCATACCATAGCTTAGAAAAAAAATCTGTTATTGGTTCAAATTGAAATTGTACAATCTAGCAAGAACATGAGATGTGGTGTACTTGAGAAAATTTGCATAGCATAGTTTAGAAAATAAGTCTGCTATTTTTTTAAAGTTGATATTAGCGTATTGGTTCAAATTGAAAATGTATAATCTACCAAGAACACGAGGCAAGTTTAATCGATGCTCGTTACTTACTTTAATAGAGTTGCCCATGAGATTGGTGATGATTTGCCGAAATCTTCCTGGATCGCCTATTAGCATCTGAGGAACCTGATCCGAGATGTAGACTGCTAACTGCTCTTTCCAACAAAAAATCATGTTTAGAAAGAAAAAAATCGGTATGAAAAAGGCAAAATGACACTTACAATGGAAAGTAGAGATTTTGTTACCTCTACGCCTTTTTCTTGAGACTTCCCGGAAAAGAGCGACAAAACATCATCCAAAATTGTCCGCGGCTCAAATCTTACAGCCTCGAGCTCAAGTTTACCAGATTCAATCTTCGCCTGGTCCAAAACTTCATTTATAAGTGAAACTAGAGCTTTTCCACTGCCTTGTGCGGTTCTAACATAATCTTGTTGAGTTACGTCTAATTCTGTGCCCATAAGCATATGTAACATTCCTGAAAATTCACATAATGAGACCCTCAGACAAAAATACGAATCCATATGTAGACGAGGTTTAAGAAAAAGACGAGTCCACCACCCACCTAAAACACCGTTCATTGGAGTTCTGATCTCGTGGGACACGGTTGCAAGGAACTACAGAAAGTCGAGATTTAGTCGGGAGCTCGTAAATAATATGTGATTGGTTAAGGAAATGTAACAGAATAAATTAAACCGGTTAACTACCTGTGACTTTGCAATATCCGCGGCTTCAGCCCGTTTTTTGAGTTCTGTCATCTTATTGTAATCGTCTTCAACTTTGGCGATTCGGTTCACAGTTGCATGGAATATGTACCCGACCAGCAAAGCAATCACAAGAATGCCAATTGAAGTCGTGATAGCTAGCCATGGCCAAGGCGGCTTTTGTTTGAATCTGTGTGGAAAAAAAAATTGATTTGTCCACAAACTTGGAAAACTTAGAACAGAGTTTTGCTAATAGATGGAAGTCATGAATCACCTGCATCGCATCTCATGCTTTCTGAATGGATCGCCAAAGTTAAGGCCGCTGATACGCTCCAATCCGTCGTCTGATACATTTGAACCGTACATGCTGATTGGCTGAGATTGATTGGTGATATCGTAAACATTCACCAAGATCGTTTGTTTGCTTGCGAGTTGTTGAAGTAACTTTTCCACGAGTGACTCGATGTCAAATACTCCGCCGAGATATCTGCTTCAAATAAACAAAAATATTAGAAAAATCTTCGAGGATATATATATTAAATTCTCTTCACGTGCAACTTTTGGGATTCTATTCACAATCATTGTGATCGTATTAAGAAACAACAATTTACCCGTCAGTTGCTTGGACCCTCTCGTTTGGGGTTGCATTTGAAGGGAGGTCGACTTTGTAAACAGCGAATGTCAAAATAACACCAAGGCGGTTCGTTTTGAGTAGCCTGAAAGGAGCCGTGAGAACCCCCTTCCCTATAAGTCTCGCTCGTAACACATTCTCTCTATCTTCCTGTAGATACGCAAGTTCTCAAGACTTAAACATAGGAATTCATCGTTCGCAAAACTCAACTGCCTAAATTAAAATCAGATATACGACGAAAATTCAATTTAAACCTATCCATGAAAAGTAGGATTTCCAAGAGATGAAAATCCCCATCACCGAGAAGCAAAAGAATAAACCGAGTCTAGTCTATCAACATAAGCGAGAAATTAACAAGCCATATTCATAATATAGAAGATGGGGTAGGAAGTGACCTTCCCGGACAGCATATCGAGAGAGACTACATGAGAAATGGTATCCTGAGCAAAGATGACGGGGGCATATTCTTCTTGACTCGGTGACGGCTGCAAGACGTTGGGGGCATAGTCGTCCTTGTGAACGGGGTTTTGTTCAAAGGTGTCCATTGTCTTAATAGTCCACCCCTGTTGCTCCTCAAACTGTTCTCTTTCCGAGTGGAGCACCCTCACAGCATATGCCACGCCACTTGTGAGGGGCCTCTCAAAAGCAGTTCTCTCTGTGTACTTGGCAAATGTTCTCTGCTCACAAAAGCAAAAAAGCTCATTTCAGGTTTCCATATCTCTAACCAGAAATCAAGAATTGAGATCTTGGTCTAAATTAAACGGTATTGGCTAAATTTCAGCTCCAACAAGAAAACAAAATTTTAATCCAACATTGCAAAATGACCAAAATACCCATGATTGTGTTTCAAATTTTCAATTAGGAGGTGTTTTGGTCCGGAGTATTTTGGTCATTCCGAACTGAAAACTATCTGCGTTAAGTCAAAACTAAACGGATTGTAGTAAAGTGAGATGAAAATACTCTCGACATCAGTAAAGTGAAACAAATATAAATCAATTGTAGTTGAGTGAGAAAGAGGTATACTCAATTGTAGTTAAGAGAGAAAGAGGTATACTCAATTGAAGTAAAATAAGATTATCCCTGAACTAAACATTATTGACTAAATTTCAGTCCCAGCATGAAATCCAATTCAAATTCCAACATTTTGGAACTGTCAAACAATATGCACAGTGTTCTGAAAATATCAGACTTATTTGATTAATACTTTAATCGGATTAATTTCCTAATATTCCCAAGAAGGCCCTCCCCGCCCGACTAGCGCCTACCATTTTTCAGAACACTTGACTATGCATCTGAGACATCAATCACTCAGATGGGTCCTAGATTCAAAACACACTTGAGAAACAAAGGCAATCAAGGAAATTACAAATCAAAGTTACCTGATCAATAGCAGATGGGTTCTTGCCATGGTGGAAGGTTGAGATGAGAATAGACATGGCCTGAATATGATTCAAGCTCACATTAAACTGATCCTGCAACATTCTAGCCCTCTCATCACACATACTTGCAAGTGTCTCTTTCCTCTTCTCAGAAGCTTGAGAGCTCATATACCAAAAGAGGGTCAATGAAGCCAAGGTCCAAAAAACCACCCAACCAATCAAAATCTTCCTCCACCATGATTTTGGGATCCTCTTGGACCCAATCAGCTGATAGTAGTGATGATGGATCTTGCAACTGTTCCCAGAGATCTTCTCCCACCATTTGAGTAGCACCAAGCCACCATGGCTAAGCAGACCAGATTTGGTGTCCATAAACCCACCATTAACAACCCAGTTCATGGAAATCACAGACAAGATCCACCAACATAGCATCCAAAGCAGATGCCCCACCTTTAAACCAAATCCAAACACATGAAGCAAACTCATCCAAAAACAGTAACCACCACAAAGTCACCAGCTGAAGTGGGTTTTTTCAGCTTCCTGCCTAATTGCTACTTTCTGGTAGGAGACAAATAGAGATGGAGAGATAGAGGAGAGAGAAAGCCACTATAAAATCAAAATATACAGAAGCTGTGCAATTAAACCAAAACCCAATAATAAAAAAGTGATTTTTTTTTCTCAAAAATCTGACCTTGAAGAAGGAGGAAATGGGTATGAGTGAAAGGAACAAGCACCCATCTCCACAAATTCACTACAAACAAGTAGAGATTAAAAAGTGGGCAAGGTTGTGAGAGAAGATGCTGTCTTATCCACCAAAACAGCTACAATTTTCTCCTCAAAATGCAAGGAGGAGACTAAACCTAAGCCCCAAAATTGAGGAAGATAAGAAATCCACACACACACACACACAAATAAAGAAGAAAGGAATCCCCCAGATTCTTATTCTAAACAGAATTTGATTTTTATCCTGTTTCACTCAGCTAGAGCTACCAACCAAAACCCAGAACTGGAAATTAAAGATTCCAAATTTTTCAAGCTTATCAAATCAGAAAACCCAAATATTCCAAAGAAAAACAAGTTCCTTCTAAATGGGTCCTTAAATTCTGAAATCAAACAGGAAGAAAATCAAGCATGTGGGGGTGACCAAGGTTTGACTCTCAAGGTGCAGAGATCTATGAACAGAAGCAACACTACAAGGATTGCAGAAATTGGAGCAAGTAAACGAAAATGAACAAGGTGAGAAGATTGGATTCATGGAAAATCAGTCAAGAAAGTTGAATCAATAAGTGAAGAGAAGCAGATTTTAAGAAAAATAATGTGATGGAAAATGTCTGCTAGCACAAGCCATTGTCTCTCTATCCACCAAAAGAAAATCACCCAAATAAACTATATACTCAGAAAACAAACATTTCTTAATTTATCACTAATAAATACAAATATAAGGGCAAAAATGGCATAACACACATTACCACTCATCAGGAAGAAATTAAAAATCACTGCTTTAATTTCCAATTATTTTATACATATTTTTTGTCTTCACATTCTCTCCATCCATTACCAAGTAGACAACTTCTACACGCCAAGTCGTTAACTTGATGCACTTTACGCTGACAAAAATGACCTCTGCATGAGATCAGAATTACGAAAATACCACTGGAGGTAAATGCGAAATGGATTGGCCCATGAAAGTAACCTCTCGAGGTGATATCATGTTTTCAGTGGAATCTAAGGGCACTGTTTGGTTACAGGGTTTGGTTTCAACTGGAAGTGGAATATGGATTTAATGGAAACCCTATTAATCTAATAATGATTTGGTGTTATTGAATTTGGTGACACCTCAACTCACTAGCTTGAAAGTAAAAGTTAAACCCAACCAATCATGAAATAGCCTTTAAGCTACAACATATGGTTGCAACCAACCTTCCTAACCTATGGCTTTAAGGTATCACTTTTATTGCTATTTCTTTATAATAAATTGTTCATGTCATGAGGAATAAATGTTTATAGGCCAGTTAATAACATCTAAAATTAGGGATGACAGCAATTGGATATAAAATGAATTTAGTGATTTTCATGGTTTATTATTTCGGAGTTAGAAAATTCAGGCCTTATCATATTTAAAATATTTATGAATTTAGTGATACACATCTCCTATTCATTAAGTTGTGATTTAGAGTTATTTGACATTTATAATTAAAATATTTATTGATAAATCAATATGATTTTGAGTACTTGTTGTGATTTAAAAGATAATCAACATTTTTACCCTTAAATGTCATTAAATATGTTTCAACTGTTTAACTACTTCAGGAAATGGACATCTAAGTACACTTCAAACTTTTTCTTTTTATCTTAAGTATACCTAAGTTTATATTAGTGATAATTCCAGTCAGTACCCCAAGTTTGACTCTTTTTGTCAGTACGGGAACTGTTATTAAATATAACAGAATTAGTATATAAAAAATCTAAAATGACCCTAATGCTTAATTTTCATTTTGATAATTAATTGATGACTCTCACTCTCTCCCTTCTGGACCACTTCCTCTTCCTCCACTCTGTCTTCTCCTTCCCATTTCTTTTCTCGACAGAACTCCAAATCAAGTACTATACGGCTCTATATGTGGATAAAGGTTCCTATTCAC
>JAYMTP010006324.1:0-12235 GCA_036897365.1 Geranium brycei | reverse complement strand
ATTTGGTTTATATTTAAGATACAATTACAATTATACCCCAAGTCTAAAATTAAATTCAAGGGCATAATAGTCATTTCAGGGGTATTTTAGTTTTTTAAAACCGGGGTATTTTAGTAATTTTAGCGTAGATTATCACAAAAAAATTGTCAGGGTACTAAAAAAGAAAGTTCATTAATTAGGGTATGCAACTGTCATTTCAATATACTTAGGTGTAACAAAGTGTCATTATCCTTTATTATTATGACATGTATTTCCATAACATTATTATGGACAGACAAAAGAAAAAATTTCTTCCAATCCCTCGTAACACCCCTTCTCTCGACGAGTAACACTTTCCCCTCTTAAGTAATTGAAAAATGCATACCCCTCGTTACATTTAGGTGGTTCTCACGAGTTCTCACGCAACTCTTGGTTCTCACTTAAATGCATCCATCAATATATATATATATATATATATATATACACACACACACAAACATAGATTTTGATACCCTATAAATCCCAAGTAAAATCCAACTGGTCGGGGACATTGGGGCCGTCGGTTTCAAAGTGTTGGGACAGTGACATAATCTTGTGTATGTACAGCTTTGGTATGCCCTTTCGAAAACTGAAGCGGAGAGCAAGGCGTTGGAGTACGCAAAAACAAGTGGCCTCGACCTTGTCACGATCTGTCCGTCCTTTGTTTGGGGAACCATGCTTCTGTCCACTCTCAACACAACTAGTCTCTACCTTCTCGACTTCTTCAAAGGTACGTCCTAAATTGCGACTCATTTCAAATGTCAATTTCATAAACAGACAGTATCACGCGTGCGATTCTGATAATGTTTTGTGACAAGAACACGAGAGCCTGGAAATTATGGTGGAGACTGTGGTAGACGTTCGTGACGTGGCTGCGGCGATACTTATGGTCTACGAGAGACCTGAAGCTCGGGGAAGATATTTATGCAACGCCTTCAACGTCAAGGGCCACCAAGTCGTCGACAAGCTCAAAACTTTATATCCCCAATACAAATATCCCGAGTGAGTGATGTGTAATTCTGTGTGCCTAATCTTGTTCGTGGTCGTCTTTTTGATATGTTGTTTATTTCTCTTGCAGTAATATTATTGGCAATGAAGACATGATCATGGCGAGTTCAGAGAAGCTAGAGCGACTTGGTTGGACTTACAAGACACTTGAAGAAACCGTTGTGGATTCTGTTGAATGCTACTATATATAGATGCATTCTACTACAAACTAGTAGTTTTTTACAAACTAAAGGTAACTGTCCAAACCAATCACAATCGTTGTTTTATGGAATTTGCGCGCACGCTTTCCTAGTGTGTCCATAACATCTGTCACGCAGTGACTTTTGGAGTAGCAAAAAGTACCACCCTCAACACAAAAGTTTCACATGCACCCAAAACTTTTATCTCCAGTGCAAACAGTACTCAAAAGTTCCACCTCCAGCGCAAACAGTTCCACACAGCCAAAAGCTCATGGGGAACTTTTTGCGCTGAGTGTGGAACTTTTTGCGACTCCAAAAGTCACTGCGTGCCAGCTTTCATGCACGCGCATGGACACGTGTCGCACGGTAGGAAAGCGTGCACGCGGATTTTCATAAGGCAACTTTTGTGATTGGTTGGTTATTGGTTTGAACACTTACCTTTAGTTTGTAAATAAGCAAAAGTTTGTATGTGATTTGAATCCTATATATATATATGGTCTATTGCATGTTCAACTTGTGTTTTTTTTTGTTCGTCAAGTGTTGATGAGCTTTATAAATAAGTGGTCGAAACTGAAACTCTGCATTTCAGTCATAATCTCTTCGGTCAATGATTGTTTGTTATTGGGGTAATTTTGTGCGAATAAAATAGTGTGATTATAATAGAATATGCAAAAGAAGATTAGAAGAATCCATGCATTCGTTCAATTGGAAATGACAATCTTATTAAAAGTTAGGGGTGTATATACACCTAAGTAGACTTGATTTGCAATTAACCACGCTAAGTATGGGGAAAATCAACAAGCATGCGCATTAGCATGTGGAAAATCAACAAGCATGCGCATTAGCACGTATGAAGAATTTATAAATCAAGTCACATATATCAGGCCAGACTAAAAAACTACAAGGTTAACCCTAATAGTTTGATTCTTCCCTTTATATGCAAAAAAAAAATCTGTTTTTGTACGACGTGGGACTTTATACTTCAACCATATACTAAGATACTGAAAAATACCTCATCTTCTAATTTTGCTAAATTGGCTTTGTACGTCTAGTGTTGAAATCTTAGTAGCATTGACAATACCGTAAAGGTTTCCTGTACTACATCCTGCCATGTGAATAACCCGCATTTATTGGTTTAAATAGAAATCTTAATGAAAATGTATTTAAGTTCAACTATCTGAAAGGAGGAAAAGACTAGCCACATAGAATGTAAACTACTAATGCATTCATCTACGAAGGGCCAGGACATGGAGATCATAGCTTACCTGAGTATGAATGTTATTCCAATCAGCTCCTAGATCATCAAGCACATGACCAGCTATGCATTCGCTCTCACGAAGTACCAAAAGCATGTAGCCTGCCAATATGGCCTGGAACATTCAAGTTGCAATCAGTCAAAATTTTCTAAGAAATGATATAATATATAGATAAGTGGATATATTGATAGAATCCTGTACAGTTTATAGACTGGAAGACCCAACAATGATTGTACTCTGAACGTGATCTTTCCATGAAGAGACTAGTAATTTTTTTAACAAAGGAAATGGGAAGTAACTTGTAGGGAAGCTAAAAGCTGGAAAAAACACTTAGCACTCTTTGAAATTGTTTTGTACATTGTACTCCTACCATGTCAATCTATTGAAACGACTATGACCCGCCACACTGTAACATTTTGGTAGATCAACCATGGAAATCAATAAAACAGTAGCCTAACTAATAGTTTTCATGATATGAGTACTGAAACGAAACAAGAAATTACCAAGTAAGCGGCTGACTTTGCTAGAGGAGTGAATGGGACTTCTTAAGAAGCAAGCCTTGCACCTCTCCCAATCATTTAATCCACTTCCAAATATCCTTGAGATTGATTCCCATAAAATTTGCTCTGTGCCTAAACGATTGTGTCCAAGATGTTTAGCTCCCAACTGAGCAACCACAACAGCTTTATTTGACTTTCCTGTGAATCGCCCAAAAATAGCTGTAAGTAACTACCACTTGCTTTCTCTGTGAAAGGGAACTATGGAGGAAAGGAGATAGTAGAGGCAACCCTAGAATGGAAGTCATGTGTTAAAATTCGTTGACTTATCTCTACCAATAATCCCCACAAGAGCAAATCCCATCTTTAAAATGATGAAACCTGCTTGAATCCCGAACTGTAATATCTCTTCTGACAATCTTGGAGATCACTTTGATTGCAGCATGGCAGTCAGTGCAAGCTCGCAGGTTCTTCATCACAAGTATCGGCATCCCTTCTGGTGTATTGATCAGTGCGTACGCAATTGCCAAGCGTTCACTGTGGTATTTCAGAGACTCTGCTTTGGTTTCCTCGTCCACATTGTGAAGTGAACAGCTTGTGTCAGCCTTGTACCCTTCCTTTTCCATCTGTTGAGCCAATGTATCTATCTTTTTCAATATGTTCTTCATTTCTGGGTGTGACTTATCGTTCGAAGAGAATATGTAGGTCTTGTGTTTGATCTCCACCCAGCTATATGCCGGTAACTTCTTAACTCCTCGATCCCTCATTTCCTTTTTTATCATCCCCACACTGTCCCATTGACCAGCAGCTGCATAGATGTTAGACATGTTTACATAGGCAGCGCCATCTCTAAGGCTCTGCATGTTGAAAAGATGTTCTGCAGCTTTTTTACCCAATTCTTGGTTCTTGTGAATTCTACATGAGTTCAAAATTGAAGTCCATATAACCTCATTGGGATCAAAGGGCATTTCAGTCACCAACTTCTCTGCCTCGTCAAATCTTCCACTCCGACACAACAAGTCAACCATGGATGCATAGTGTTCCCTCTTTGGAACAAGCTTATAGAGTTGATTCATGGAACAAAAGTATTGTAGTCCTTCTTCAACAAGTCCACTATGGCTGCATGCAGTTAAAACAGCGAGAAAGCTAATTGAATCAGGTTGCAAACCTGACTGAACCATCTCTTCAAAGGATTTAAGAGTGGCCACACCATCTCCAACTTGGGCAAAAGCCGAGAATAGGGCATTCCAAGACACTATATTCCTTTCAGGCATCTCACGGAAGATTTTTATTGCATTCTTTATGGATCCACATTTTGCATACACATCAATGAGTGTACTTCCTGAATATACGCTTGACATGAAACCTGATCTAATTACCAATGAATGTATTTGCTCACCAAGTGAGCGTGAAGCCAAATTTGCAGAAGCTCGCAAAACACTAGACAAAGTGGATTGGTCGACACTTATTTTGGCTCTGCGCATCTCACCGAATAGCGACATGCCTTCTTCGTAGAGTCCGTTTTGGACATAAGCTGAGATCATGGCCGTCCATGGAACTGTGCTTCCGGGAGGCAGATTTACAAAAATGATTCTGGCTTCATAAAATCTATTGCATTTGGCATACATGTCAACTAGAGAATTTCCAACCTGAATCTCAGATATGGCGCTTGAAACTACAGACTGGGCATGAATTTGCCGGCCAATTTCCAAGTCCCGTGTATTTGCTGCTATGCTCGACATTGTTGCAAAAGGAAATTGCCTTCGCTCAAATCTTGTAAGCTGTAATTCATGGAACAGATTGAGGCACTCTTTTAACTGCCCATCCCTCGCATATCCAGTGATAATAACATTATAAGATACTCCATCCAACTCTGGCATAACATCGAAAAGTTTCCTACACTCAAGTACCATGTCCTGTTTTGAGTAAAAATTAAGCAACGCATTCCCGACAAATACATTCCACAAGAAGTTGGTCTTCACCACATGGGCATGAAGTTGAAGCCCAAGTTTTGTATCATCCAACCCATTTGCAGCACATACCACGGCAGCAAAGGTAAATTCAGAAGGCTTAAAACCCAGTTTTTGCATTTCGAGAAAGAGTTTTATTGCCTCTTCATCCATACCATCTTTTACGTATCCTGTTATCAAGGCATTGAAAGTGACAGAATCCTTTTGGAGCATTTCCTCGTAGAACCGGCGAGCCAAATCGAGGCGATGCATTTTGCAGTAAGAATCAACCAAAGAGTTGGAAACAACGAGCGTTGAATCACATCCTGATTTTATAATATGGGAGTGAACTTGAAGAACTTCATCCGCAGTCTCTGGGTCAGCACATCCCGACAGAAGAGAGGCAAATGTAACGTAATCTACCTCCATTTCACACCTACACATATCAGCAAAAAGCTTAAATGCTTCCCGAAATTGATTACACCGGGAATACCCACCAATTAGAATTGTCCAAGTCACTTCTGTACGCTCAACCATGTTATTGAACAACTCTCTCGCTTTAGGAAGATTACCTGATTTTATATAACCCATTATCATAGTGTTAGTTGAAATTACATTCTTTCTGGGCATTTCATCAAACAATTCGCGTGCCTGTTCCAGTTTGCTATTTTCCAGCAGCTTCTTGAGCAGGAAGTTAGACCGAAACATACGCGGGTCAAACCCTGTTTTGATGATTCGAGCGTCAACATAATTTTGAACATCTGGCTTTGGTTTTGGGGATCGAAAAGCTCTTTGAGAAACAAGGTTTTGGAGTGCTTTTGCTCTGAATGTTCCCATAGGAAATGCACTTAACTCACTCCACAATTCCTTCTATCATTACTAAAATATGATATGCAAGCCTACAACAAATCAAGTTATCAATCAATATGAGGTATATTGTAATGAGTTCAACTCTCAATAAATTCTAAAATGCAACCACAAGTGAATCTGCCCAAATCACAAATTTTCTCCCCGCCAAACAAAATTCCTCAAATGAACTATTCAAATAATTGAATGTATAAGTAAATTGTGCAAGATAAGTTTAGAAACTTAGTCCAAATTAAGGGTATCCACATACCAAAGAACAAAGAGGGTGTGAGTATCAGAAAACTCTCAAGTTCTGGCAGCTATCGCAATTCCGAAAAGAACCCTAGGATTTCGGGTGAGAAACAAAATGGTTTTTAACAAAACAAACAAAACAGGTATATCTTTGCAATTCACGAATTACATTGGTGTCAATATTACCCTTTCGCTTAGTGTCAAATTGTCAATGCTACCCATTAACTCACATGAATCAAATTAATTTACATATGCCATACACACAAGTTTCAAATATATAAATAATGGTAATGCAATTGGGTGGTGGCATTAGAAGACTGATGAGAGATTTCTTATAGCCAGGGCTGGCTCAATGACTTTTGGGGCCTAAAGCAAAAGTCACAGGGGAGGCTTTTTGTTTCTTATATAAAAAAGAAACTAGTCCAACAATTATATTAATTGATAAAAAGATAACGTTTTAAGGAGCACATAATAAACCCCAATTTAATCTATGTACACATTTCATTACGTATATCCCAAATCAATGTACACATTGCATTGTGTTAATTTCCTGCTCGGATGGTTGCATTCCTTCTCCATAAGAAATGCAAAATAAAAGCAAAATCAGCCCTGCATTTATATTGTAATTGAAAATTAGCATTTTACAAATCAAAATAATGTATAAAAACAATTAAATTTAATTAATTACAATTAAAATGAAAAGCATATTTCTGTTAATGTTGAACAGGAAACTTCAGGAGAAATAGAATTCTAAGAAATTATGTAATCCTATAGTTCAACAATATTTCACAATTTTATAAGAAATTCTAATAAATTAATCATTGACCTACAACCAAAACAAACTCTCCAAATCTACCCTTTGGTAACACAATCACAGCAATTGTGTCCATAAAGACCACAACTGACGGCCTAAAACATATATTTTTAATAATGCATTATACTCCTCAATATTAAAAGCTTAACAATATATTCAGCATCCTTAAAAGACTGAAAATCAACGATAGCTACCAATATAAATTCTTCCCAAGTACAAGCAAAAAATTAAATACAATACAATTTGCATCTTCCTCAAACACCGAATAGGAGAATGATCGGTCCAGGCAGAACAGATTTTACCCAAAAGAGAGATAGATGGAATTTAGATGAGTACGGTGAAAACTTGAGTTTCTCTAACCCCAATTACAGAATTTATAGATCATGATTCAAAACAAAAACGATTACTCACCGTTTTAATGAAGATATCGAAGCGTCGGTCGGCGATTCATCTTCAAGCTTCAATTGAATGTAGTAGGGCGAAAATCGGATATTAACGGAATCAAGAGAACTGAAGCTGTCTTGGAAATTGGTAATGAAATTGGCGTGGGAACGATATCGGCACTCCGCATAAACAAAATATTAGGTTAGTAAATAGGAATTTGGGGGAGAATTTTGGGCCTTTTTTAACATACAAACGGGCTTATTTATCAGTGGGCCGGAAGCTGTTGCTATACCTGCCTTGTTGTTGGGCCGGGCCTGCTTATAGCTAGTGTTTTTACTCCAATAACTGGACACTAAATTTTTCTTTTTACAATTTGAATTTCGTTGACATGTTTACGGGCCAAAAATCAAACACAGATCACAAATGCAACCATTCAAGTTCCTCACAAAACGCAGTACCCATCATCAATTCGACAACTTTCGAGCCAATTAAGCAAATTCTAAACACGAGATAAACGAAATGCGGAGACCCAAATCAGAGAATCAGCTGAAACTGAATCAGGAAATAAAATACAGAGAAGAAGAAGAAGTTACCTGAGACTTGAGGCGGACTGATGAGAAGTACCTAGTTGTACGAATAGAGACGAGGTCGTGTACGTTAAGGGGGTGGGGTGCGTAGATTAAGGAGGATATGTTGGTGGTTCCTTCCGGTGAAGAAGGCTCGGAGGGCAAAGGGTGATTTTCTGTGTAGCGCGCGTGGGCTTAGTTGGCCCATTTAATACAAACTTCAAATTCTCCATCTTCTGGGCTTTGTGTTTGCTAAATGCTAAATGAAGCAAGACATTAATCTCTTTGTTTTAGTTTAGGGTAATTGTAATTACATGGCATGTCTTAATCCGCGTAAGAACAAGAAAAGATACGGTAAAAAATCACCCTTAAATTCTAATAACTTTATCATCATTCCCAAATATAAAAAAATACACCAGCTTGAGTGTGGCCTAATGATTGAACTGCTCGCTCCTTAGTTTCAGACCAGAATTCGAGAATATTCAAAAACAATATTAAAAAATGTATTAATTTACTATCCTAAACAATTATGGGGTGCAAATTAAT
This sequence comes from Geranium brycei, assembly GCA_036897365.1. NCBI lineage: Eukaryota > Viridiplantae > Streptophyta > Magnoliopsida > Geraniales > Geraniaceae > Geranium > Geranium brycei. The sequence continues at coordinate 3,920 of JAYMTP010006324.1, read as the reverse complement.
GTGAAATTGTAAAATATTCCTAATAAATTTTGGATTCCAATTTTTTTTTCCAAATTTATAACGTTAATTTAGATTTTTTTGATATTAATTTGTATCTTAAAAGTAGTTTTGTTTAACGAAATGATACGATTTTTGTTTAATTTTTAAAAAGGTGAAACGTGATCAAAACATATTGATAGCATGATCAACCGTTCATCTAAATAAGGTAAATATGAAAACTAGTAATAATACCAAATAAGACTAAATTAAAATGTACAAAGTACTACAAATATAGAATATATAAAGTATTCCTTTTATTCTAATAGCAACCATGTAAAATTAGTCTTTTTAATAATGATGTTTGAGGAGTTAACCATACGACTAGAAATCTAGAATTTTAGAGGTGCATCTTGCGGCTGAAGTCGAGGAGGGGACGAGAGAGATTGAAAAGGATTTCAAACACACATTGCACTATTGTAGAGCTTGAGAGACGATAGAAAAAATAAAGAAACTTTTAAAACAATCAGACCCATTTTCTTGTGGGTCGGATTTATGTTTTGAATGTATGGTCGCGAGCAAATTTTGTCAAGTATGGGTTAAAATTGTGATGCATATATAACCCATGCCTAATACACACCGTTTAATATCTATTCAATCGGTTTCAGGTCATTCATAAAACAAATGAAACAATTATTTTAACCCACCTACAAAACAGGTCCCAGTATGATATAAAAAATGTCGATAACTAATTTAAAAATTTTAAGCTCATTTTGAAAATTAATGTCCAAAATAATACTCTATTAATCACCATTAAGTCGACCTGGCTCATCGAGTATGATTGAACATTGTCCTGACACGTGTCATACCCCATGAAGTATCTCTAGTGAAACAAAAAAAATCTCCCAACACATAATGGATTCGTACCTGGCGCACATTGTGCAGAATAATGTTTTTTTCTCAATGTTGTATCTCAATTTACATGTAAAACAATCTAATAATCTAAACCCATGGCTTCCAAATATTGTTCACCTGTGAATAATTAGTTTGGGGTTCGATTAATCATTTCAAGTTATATTTGTAAATGTTTTCATTACCTATTTTTCCTTTTCTTTTCAATTAATTATTATTATTTCTAAAATTTTATTGTAATTTCTATATCAATATCGCACAAAAATATCATTTTCTTATTAACAAAACATCACGATTTATTAGAATAATGTAATAATAATTAAACCAAAAAATAGTACTCGTAATAATTGCAAATGGAGATACAAGTATTCACCCGTCCAATAAAACAATACAGTCAAAAAATATAAAAGAAATACATTTTTTGAAATCCAAACAAAATATAACAACAATTGCACAATAATAAATTGAGAAAAATACAAATAAATACACTCAGCTATTCACATTTTTCACTTAGGAACACATACCGAGTATTTTCTTTTGAGAAACACATAACTAGCACTTGATTCATTCAGATTATAACTGAAGTTTTATAAATACCCACGTGTCAAGTTTTTGGATTTGAAAATATTAAATTTGGAAGTGAAAAATGAAACTGCCCCTAGGTAAAAATCTAATTTATAAAAAAATAAAGTTTAGAATATAAAATTATATTTTGTCAAAGAAAATTATAAACTTTTCAATTTAAAAATTAATATTTTTCATTCAAAAATTTAATTAATATTGGTCAATTACTAATTATATGAGGCGGTGAGGCCGGCGGCGGCGGCGGTCGGGCCGTTGGTGGTGGCGGCGGCTCCACGTTTGGGCAAAGGGTGTAGGAGAGCTTGTTTGCCGTACGCATTGAGCTTGTAATCTTCCATTTCCGAGTACTTCACGTACGGGCTGCTTTCTAGGGGAAGCTCCACTTTTTTCTCTTCTTTTTCTTTCATCATTTGCTCGCTCGCCATCTCTTGAAAGGTTAATTAATTAATGTTTAATTATTAACTAATTGTATTTAAGTATGCGAATTTTAGTGACAAAAAAGTGGATTAATTATGGAGCCTTGAGAATCGGGGATTGAGTCGTAGGGAACCACCGGTTTTATTACCTCACTAATTATAAGAATCAACATTGAGGATTTTTAGGGGTTTCTAGATTTGTTGCCTATTACAAGAAATTAAGAGAACTGTATATCATCGCACTTTGCCTAAAAGTTTAGGTGGTTTTTTTCATCAACAATCCACATATGTCAATCTTCTTTGATGGTATTCACATGAGTAATTATTTTGGACTCGGAACCGGTCAGAATCTTGAGAATTGAATTGGATCATAATTTAAAAATCAATAACTGTAGATAATGGTTATGTTTTTTTTCTTCTAATTTTTAGGGACCCAATCAATTGCGATTCGACATTGATTCTCAAAAGCAAGAACTGCCGGCTATGCCAGCAGAACCAAACAAGAATCGGCCGAATTGTAATATTTAAATTGCAAAACTTACGTATCGATTGATGTACTATTTAAAACATAACGTTCGATTTTTGTTCATGTCTCATATGATCAAATTTTAGGTTTTGGCCCGTCGAGTTAGACCTATAAATCGAGCCCACGTCAAAGACTCGAAATCAATCAGTTCTAATCGATCAAAACTAAAGAATCAAACCAAAGTCGAACATTTTGGAGTCAGATTGTCCTCTCATAAATAACTCTAAGTATAATTTCTGAAATTCAAGATCATTTTGTTTGATTCTTGACGGTTCGGTCCAATTTCATAATGTCATTTTGCCATATTTTTGACAACTTTGGTAATTTTCACCCCCAATGAAAATCGTAGTTAGTTTACAAATATGTCAACTCATAGTAACAAAGCTGACATAAATTTAATTTAATTTAATTATATTTATTTAAGTAATGGATAATTGACAATATTGAAAAGTTATAATGATTAATATTTGCATTAAAATTTGACAATTTGAATTGTAGTTTGATAACAATATAGAAACACATATAATTGAGTAATAATTTTTGCACTTGAACCCAACGGAAAATTGTGAAGAAGCACTGATCCTTTAAATAATTGAACTTTTAATATTCTGATTCAGTAATATTGTTGCCGGCAACAATACACCAAAAAACATACGTACGAAGGGGGTGGCACGTGACGTGGGAGAGGCCAACCTGTAATATTTGGATGGATCTATCAACCTGAAGAATAACATGCAATAATGAATGTTTAAACATGGTACCATAAATGAATTGGATCTGCATGAATTTAGACACGATCGACCATTATATGCGGGCACATGTCACGTTTCATTGACCTCGTAACCTTAGCTAATGGTCTATATTGCATCTTTGACGGGTAGATTTTTTTCTTTTCTCCATTATATAGTCTAATAAATAACAAAGAACGTCTCTATCTCAATGTCATTTGTTAGTACTTGTACTTTTGGTTACCGTGCATGTGCATGTCCTATACTTTACGGATCCAAAATCCACGTTAGTTCATAACCCATATGACCTAAAAAGTCATGCCCATTTATAACAAAACTGTATTTGATGACTAAAATACTTTTATACAGCAATAATTTTTAAAGGATGCGAAAAAATTGTTCATAATAAATTACCTAATTGTAAATTGTAAAAATTAATTGATGCACATTTGATCTATTCAGCTAGTCTTATAGAAGAACAAATTTTTTTATTGATCCGTCACATTTAAGAATTCTAAATTAATTGGTTAGAGCATCTATAATGGTGCTCCTCATATTTAAAATAATTTATAGAGTAATTTGTATTGAAATTAGGTAGAAAGCCATTTTTTCATGTTTAACTTCAACCATACTCTCTATATTTAAGCTACATGTATTAATTTAATAATATTTTTTACTTTTTAATAATAAAAAGTTTGTATAAGAGAGAGTAAAGTAAGATAAAATATAATAAAAAAACAATATGAGAGAGAATGTGGGGAGCTCCTCACAAACAGTGAA
>JAYMTP010006323.1:0-12237 GCA_036897365.1 Geranium brycei | reverse complement strand
AGTACTACATCGGGACGGACTCGTCGGACCATGACGCTGTGAACCCGAGGCCCGGGACGCTCCGGCCCGACGGCGGCGCCGAGACCAGCACTCCGACTAAGACCACACCACGAATTGATCACAAACATAAGCAACAATCCCAGAATGTGAATGAAAGAGACAATGAGAGGGAGAGGGAGAGGGAGAGGGAGTGAGAGGGAGAGGGTTTCTATAAAGGGTATTTTTGTCATTTTTACAAAAATATAGTTGACTTTTTGACCAAAACTAAAGGTTGTGCGAAAAATTGTGAAACTTCGGGCATTTGTCAGAATGCATTTGTCAAACAAAGAAAGTAAGTGAAAAATGTGTAAACCACGAGCGAGGGAAGTGACATTTTCCCTATATTTTATCTTGAGAATAAGCTGATTTACTCATAATATTCCCTTCCTCAGACACAAGAACTCAAACTTGCACACTTTTGCTCATAAGGTAATTATATACAATGCAACATAATAAACAGCCCATTTTACCAGATTCACAATTTGATGTATTCAAACTTAATAATGTCGACAGAGGAAAAGAGTTACAATACGACTACTGCATTATTACAACAACCTGTGAAAGTAGAGAGAAATAACAATACGATGCCTGCTGCTAAGGAGGCAGAAGAACACATGCTAATTAATGTCTTTTTTACAAACATACTGTCCTAAAGAAGAAGAACTTTATGAGACATTTCTGGGTCTGACTTCTTTAGCCTGCCGTTGCCAGAGTACTTGTTATTGGTGTTAAGTAGAATTTCAACAAACCATTATCCAGATTCGTTGGGTAAGGGGCACTCCGGTTAGCTTTTCTCTTCTGTTGATAATTTTCAACTGAATTAATTTGATTCATAATGGAAGGTAATAAATGGTTGTAATTAAATTGATGAGTTAATATAGAATACAGGTCCCCACTTTCTAGGAACATAATGTAGTTATTTAAAAAATAGGGATAATTTAAGGAAGTATTGTGAAGCACTTTAAATTCACCGCTTCTTTAATATTTTTTTAAAATGATAAAAATACTTGTATTTAAAAAATTCAAAAATATTTTATGAAAAAAGCAATAAAAACTATTTCAAAAATATTATTTTTTAAGTTTTTTAAAAATATTAAAAATGAAAAATAATTTTAGATATTATTTTTTATTTTTTAATACTAAATCTGTTTTTTTATTATTTATATTATAAAAAATTATGTTCTAGAAAATATTTACAAAACCTAAGTGAGACTTTACAAAAAAATATTTTGTAACATAAGTGAGACTTTAAAAACTAGATTTTAATAATTGAGAGGAATAAAATGTACTCATTATATACATATATATATATATAGTTCAATTCATTTAAATTTATATTCTCTACCCTTACCTAATTGTAATATTTCCTCAATCCCTATAATAATGCACAACCATTTTTATACGTAAATTTCTTTACCCTTATATAATTGTGTACATTTAAATAAAAGTAATTTAAATTATCAAATGACAAGAGAAGTTGGTTCAACTTTTAATGTTTGAAAAGTACGATCTTTGACAAACAAATCAGTATATATATGAAGTAAGAGAAAACGGTCAAATCTACAATCAGTATCTCCGACTGAGGTTCAAAGGACACGCCATGCATCCACCAACAAATTACATTGGAAGAAGAAAAAAACAACATGAAATTGCCATTAATTAATTGATGAAAACGTTCTTCAATAAAGAGAATATATACACTACAAACCAGATCAAACATTAAATATACTCATAAATAACAAATAAAACGATAGCATAACGTAGCGAAGATCCAAAAATATTCACAATTTTGTTTTTTTTTATATAAATAAATAGTCTCTAGCATATCCTTAATTACTCACCACGCTGCTAGTAATTAGTTATTAATTAGGGCTAGCTTGTGTGGTTAACGATGAGAGCGTGAGCGCAGCTTTGACGTCGAGCCTCCATACAAAGCCTCCACTGTCCATCCTCCACGCGTCACAAGGCACCGTCATGGATCTCATCTCCTTCCCGCTCCCGTAGTGCATCCTCACCCTACACGTGAACGCCGTCAGGTACATTAGCATCGCCCTCACCCTCTCCTTCATCTCCAGCCACACGATCACCTCCCCCTCCCCCTGGCCCACCATCCTCCCGTACGCCTCGTTCGTCCACCTCACCCTCCCCGCGCCGTCCGATTCGAACCCCGGACACGCGTCCCTCCCCAAACCCACCCTCCTCTCCTCGTCCGTACCACCCAGCCCCTCCTCCACCCACGTCTCCGTCACGCACTCCACCACCACCCACGTCTCCATCTTCCTCCCCCTCCCAAAGCACAGCCACGTGGGCCCCATTACAACCTCCGCACCCACCGCCGCGTTCTGCGGAACACACGGATCTGGCGTGTTGCCAACCTGGACGTGCTCCACCGGCGTGTCCGGTAGCAGGGGGAGGGTCACGATGGCGTCGGACTCTCCTCCGTAGCCGGACCAGGAACCGGAACCGGACGAGCCGGTGGTACCGCCCGACGCGGCCTTTCTCTTTTTGTAATTCCTGGTGCAACCGCCGTTCTTGGTGGTGTACCTCCGCTTGCCTCGCCGGGTTTTTCCCGGCGGCTCGGCGACGCTCGCCGCCGGAGAAACCGGTTCGCCGGAGGTGGGCTTGGGGGCGATGGGCCGGAACCGCATCCTTATCCGGTCAACGTTCGACACGTCATGATAATAACCGTACGCTGACCCGCCGCCGCCGGCGTACCTCGCTATGCAACAACCTCCTCTCCCCTCCATGTATCGTATGTGTGACCTCTCTCTCTCTCTCTAGAGCTCGGAGCTTTCTCTCTCTAGAATTATCAGTGAGTTTTGGGGTTGTGTGTGGTTGGTTACAGATACGAGCATCGGATATAAATGGTGGTGCAGGGAGGGGAGGGACACGTGTGCGGTGAGACACGTTGAGGACAGTGGAGTGAACAGCGCAGAGAGGTGATTGGTTACGAAGCGAAACGTGGCGGGAGAGAAGGGGCGTGGGCCAGGAGAGATTGTCGGGGGTGGGGCCGACGGGGGGCGAATGGGAGAGAGCGACGTGTCCTGCGCATCGGTATTGGCGTTAAGGAGAGGATTGGGCCTCGCGTTTTGCTTGACTCTGGAGTTCCAGAAGAGGGACACGTTGGCCAATGGGAGGCGGATAGGAATGGGAAGCCTAGGTTACTATAACTGGAAGGAAAGATCGCGCCACGTGGACGGCGGGATAGGTACGTTGGCTTCTGTTATGTGCCGGTGACGTCACTTCTAATTTTAGAAATTATTTTTAAGGAGGAGGGGCACGATTTTGTCATTTATTTACGGTTTTAGCCGGTTAAGTTTTGAAAGTGACCGTTATTGAGCCTGCTTGGTTCGAAATAGCAAAAAACAATTGTTGTGGAAATTATAGATTTTGTTGAGATCCGCCAATCAAATCAGAGGCGAGTGAGTGAAGCTGGTAAGAGATGCACATGTTATTGTTTGACCAGAGATGTTAGGGGTAAATTTGGGATTTCCACTTTTCTGTTCTTCTTCCTTCTTCAATTCATCTAATCAGTGAATAGGACCATATTGCTGTTTTGGCATATTCTTTCAGTAAATTTTCATGCTCTAGCATGTACATTTAGCTGTTCCACTCGATCTTACATTAGTTATTATTTAATTAATAAAATTTGTATTTACTTTCAAAAATAATTTGAATTCATTTATGATATTTTTTTACCAAATTTTATTTAAAAAATAATGACACTGTTCATGATATATAATTATGTTTGAAGAGATGAATAAAATTTTTAATACTTTAAACAAAATAATAATAAACGACAAGTAACATATTCTCGTTCTCCATTCTTCAATTTACTTGATAACGAAAATTGGTCTGGTCCTTGCTGATTAGCAGACGATTTTAAATTTTAAGGATTAAAATTGAACTGCAAATGAATAATTTTCTCACATTATAAACCAAAGTCGAATCATTAATTACGGTTGCTGATTTATCAATTCCGGTTCATGTACAAAATAAGCTCCCATAATTGATTCTCAATATTCAATTTTCATACCTAAAGCCCTTGTATACCATATAAAGACCCTACATAATGTCCCGAAATCTCCGGATAAGATAGTCACCACACATTACATTACACTCACCCATTTCATGTCCTTGATTCCTACGTCATCAAAAAATCTGATCTATTGACCTAAATTTTGAAAATGAATAGACAGTGTGACCCACAAGAGAAGGCAGATGAAAGAGCGACCACATCACATGCACCACTTTCTTGGACTGTTGCCAAAGAATCTAAAGACATAGCTAGCTCTATACATAGAAACCATCAGACGTACGTAGGAGTGTTAAAAGTCACTTCCTTTATTTGATTCCACATCCACACTCATTGGTCGCCGTTTTAATATATTACACAAGAAAAATTGTAAAAACTCTTCCTTAACTATTTTAATTTTACAAAAAGTCTCTATATATTATTGTGTTATTACAAAAACTCTCCGTCCATTTTGTGTTTTTTGCACCGTTAGTATATTTACATTAAAATAGACAGAAATCTTGAAATATTTTCATAATATTGAATATTCTCTCATCACTTAGTACATACAATTACAAAAACTCTACATATATTATTGTACTCTTGCAGAGGGTCTCCGTATACAATGCATTTTTACACAAATTCACTGTCCTCTTTGCAATTACAAGATTTCAGTCTATTTTAACGGAACTATACTGACCATGCAAAAAATACTAGGTGGATTGAGAATTTTTACAATAGGGAGACTTTCTACAAAAATATAAAATGGTTGATTGAGAATTTTTACATTTTCCCCTACTGTATATATATTGATGCAATCCAGTGATAAATAAAATATGTGTGAGAACAATGAGAACCAAAGTGGGAACGCCATGTGTCAAGGGGACGGGTTCCATTGTATAACCTAGAGGGGAAAGTGTTACCCGTCGGGAGAGAGTGGTGTAACGAAAAATTGGAAGAAAAGAAAAAGTTCTTTTTTCCGAGTTTGCCACGTCACCGCGCCTGTCAGAGCAGCACCTCTTACGTCAACGCGCGCAGCGTCACACACTTCTCATAAGTACCCAATCGATACCAGATCACACCTATATATACATACACACGCGATGATGGAATGGAAGTATAAAATTCTAATTAGACTCTCCAATCCATTCAATTGGATACAATCGGTATGTATCAGTTATACATATCGATTTCAAGTGCAGTTCAAAAGCAGCAAAGACAGGCCCACCATTAGTTACCTCTTTCCGAAGCTACGTTCGCGTCAATAATGATTATTATTCTTTAGATCTCTGCCTAATACATGCACGCCATGTGTTCGATGCAATGACTGAGCCAAACTCAGTCGGGACAAATCGTTCGATACAGTTTATTCGCAGGACCATGCTAAGTTTGTTCCATCACAAGTGGAGCGATCTTGGCCGTTGATTCTGAAGTTAAGTACCTAGCCATGCCCAAATCCATTTATACTTGTCGGCTACACAATTCTATTGGTTCTTTTGGATCCACTTTCCAAACTAAAAATGTGGATAGTGTCGATTACCACCACCGATATAGTAGTTGAATAGTGTGACTCGCATTAAACTCACTCCTAATTATTGTCCTTATATTAAAGTATAACACTTTAAATGAAGGGTAATCCGTGAGAACATACCGTAATAATTACTAGAGGTGCGTTATGTAGCGTGTGAAAAAAATGTTTCTTTAATATTCGTCATATCACTTTTTTATTAGGGTAACATTATCTTCTCTGTGTTATAATATATAACTCGACCCTCTTGCCACATGACGTCTTCATATTGTATCTCATAGTTCTCACTCCTCTTATAGTTCTTATGAGAATATTTCCCTACTTTAAATTATAATTTAAGTTGAATAGAACTCAAGAGTTCAAGTTCTCATCCAGGTTATTTGAAGTTCTTTTTTTAATTTCGCATGTCATCTATAAACTTTCTTGTCTCACTGTTAATAACCCGTTAAACCTTTTTGTTTTTTTTTTCAATTTTATTTTTAAAACTTCATAAATGACCAAATTATTTTTTCTATTTATTATTTATCATTATTTCAAGTATGGATTATCAAAATGTCTCTCAATCATTTCCGAATTTTTAAAATATGTCATTTAAGTTCTCTTCTACCAAGCTTTTCTCTAAGAACACACTCTTATCGCAGTGTATTTAATACTCTAAATCTATTAGTATTTAATATTTTTGATTCGTCCATAAGGGAACCAGATTGTAAAATGTCTTAATTAAGTGAATGTGGGTTAAGTTAATTAATGGGATAATGACATGTTATAGTTATGGATATGAATCAGACAATATCTTTCAATGCTATTCTGTTTCTCTTAGAATCTGTACTACTTAGAGTTAGGTCATCTCCTTTTGGATAAAGCTACTATACAAAACTCCATCGATCTCATGTGCAAATAATTATCAAATACTGTTAAATAATTCTACTTTACCCCACATATTTAGTTGGCCTTCTTTATGATTAACCTCTAATGACCTTAATCATTACTTTATCTCTTCGATTTGTACTTATTATATTCATTCCTCTACAAAATATCTAAAACTTGTTAGGTGAAATTGTAATCTCCACCTTATAGATCAATTCACCACATGATAAGTTAATTTAAACTTCGAACTTAAATACACTATTAAAATTTGGTGGTTTTTTACTTACATGGACACGCGAGTTAACAAATTAAATTTTATTTAACATGCATAGTTTCAAAAAATATAAATATTTTTAAACCAAGTTTGTACAGTGAATAAGTATAAAATAAGTATTAAAAGATCACATTCAAAAGACGTGTGGATCAATTGTTATTTGATAAATAAATTTTTCCTTCATTTCTCAATTGGGCTTTAAAGTATTATTTGGTTATGTATAGTTTGTATTTAATTTAAGAAAGCCACAAATTTCTTAATTATATTAAGAAAGTGAATTAAAAAATAATTTTCTATTGTACAAGCATCAGAAAAACAATTATGGTGGATTTAGGATATATAGATTTCCTAATGTAAAAAAAAACTTAGGAAATCTAAATTTTTCTAATTTGTTTTTACTATAAATACATGTAATTGTAACTTTAAATTATTCTTGAGCTTTGAGAGTACGTAGCGTGGTCGTCACGTAAAATTTTGTTTTTGTGTAATTGGTATATATTTCTCTTAGTTACTTTGTTTTATATATACCCCAATATAAGTACGTGGGAGTATAATTATAGCTATAAGATCAAAATTGTAAAAGTATGAATATTTAATATTTGTGTGTGTGATGTCAACTTAAGTTAAAAGACCGCTATTTATAATAAGAATATTCTCAAAATGGTTAGAGTCATTTCTATCGAGTGATATTTTCCTGATTATATATAATAATCAAGTGTCTTGAATCAGGTGCAACATATATAATAATTGGATATTGTAATTACTCTATTAATTAGTGTCACCTATTTCTCACAGCTGGATTTCACAAAAAAATCACGTATAGTGGAAGTATACGTTTGATAAGACTGATAAAGATGGAGCAAATGTGAAGTTAATTACAAAAGCAATATAAGTTTGAAATATTCTGGTATTATGTTCCATTATCTATGTAAAATTATATGTTTGTACTTTAAGTTTAGCAAGTTTTCAATGTATATCAAATGATGGTACAAGTTATATTTTCTTGGATAGACTCAATTTCTATTTTTTTATGCTAGATTGTTACAAAAGCGTATGAAAATTTTAATTTGTCATAACATATGTAAATTTATAATCAAGTTAGGCACAATCTTTTTGTGGGCCATTTTTGAAACTGTAAAATAGGTTCCTAAGTATCATTGCATGAGTATATAATCAAAGATCTGATCAATATTACATAGTAAAGCCGAATTTTGAACCCTGATTTCTATAACTGAAACGCTAAAACATTATTTATTAATTATGTTCCTCGGACCTAATTATTTTATCAGTACTATGTGTGGAAACAAATTACCTTTAGAAACATATCTATTTTATTATAACTTTCTGTGATATGCAACACCACCCAATCAGAATTCAACACTCGATCGATGCAATTCAAAGATACTCTAACCTAATTCCTTTATCATTTGGTCACACATACCTTAAAGTGTAAACACGCATTAATTAATCAGTACCATATCCTTAGTTGTAAGGGTGTGTAGATTTCAACCGTGACCCGACTCACTCGTAGAATCACCCGCCCCGTCACCAACATATTAATTACCAACAGTTTAATGAGTGGGTTGTAAGCGAATAATCACTCCACCCATCATAAAACGGGTGGGCTATGGATGAAGGAACGAGACCCTCGGGTCACTTACACCCACCCGCAAACAACAAAATTAGCTCAATTATGTACCAAACTCAGGCCTTCCAAGCTGGTCCCACATAGTCCATCATCAAATTACGACTAAGTCTCCACATATGAAAGTTTTTAAACACTTATCTTGCTTTAGAGTTGAACGATGTGAAATGTAAACTTGGAGATTTCTTTGAATATGAGACATGACATCAAACCTATTTATGTTTTATATCAGCACCGCTTACACTTAATCTCAATTTTTGAGTTCTCGACCTTTTCTTCAGTGGGTGGGTCACGCGTCTAAACCGACTCATCCGCCACCCGCACAAGTAAGAATCGTAGAAAAAAAATCATATGTTAAGTAGGTCACGGAGTCTAACTTTGTTCACGCGTATAAATACGGGTGTGTGAGATTTTGAAGCGGATGAATGTCAAATCCACTGCAAACACCCTTAGCTAGCTCTAACATGTTTTGCTCTCCAATGTTAACCGGTTTAATCTAAAAAATATACCATAAATTCAAATATCGAATAATCCTAAAAAGTCGAACATATATATATATATATATAATACAAAAAGTATATAACTGATTTGACATATGTTATAGTTTGAATAATGCAAACGAAATTTTTTATATAAATTAAAATAAAATTCTCTTCAAATCTCAAACTGATATACGAAAAATAAACTTATTAACAAGATTTTCATTCCTAACATGACTCACATTCTTTTTTTTTCTACTTGTTTATTACAAAAGCAAATACTAAAGTTGGGAACATTGCATCATTGTTCTCTTCGATCTTGAACGCGTGGTAATCGATCATTCTAACGTAAAAGAGAGGAACAATTCATGAGATTCTTTTAGTAGCCGCAGTGAACATTATTTGATTTTGATACATATAGATATGAAATATAACCGTATTTAGGCTACCTATAGCTATGGCAGTTCAGCAAAATTCTCATTCATTTGTTCTTATCTTAATAATACATATATAGGCGAGACACGACTCTTCTAGTTTGTGTCCATTTGGTTCCTTTTATGGGAAAAAGTAGCACACAATCTCTCAAATGTGACAAATTTCTTGAACCGCTTTGATTTTTCGTGTGATGTTTGGTGTATTTAGTCGTTGGATGTTGGAGATATGTTTCCACTTTATGTGTATAGTTCTATGATGTGTCTTCGATATTGATTGATGTCTCTTAATGAATGTTGTTTTTGTGTTGAAGACAGGTTTGATGTATACATAGGTTGTTGAGTTGAGTGCAAATATGGGTTACTTCTAATTTTGGGTTTTCTTCTCACCAAGGCACGCACATTCAATAAGTGAGACATGTTCTCTTTCAACTTTCTCTTTATCGTCTCACGTCAAAAAGATGTAATCGATCATATATAAATGAATATATATTAAACATTTATTCACTAATTTGCTAATTTAAAATTTTAAGTACATTGAACTTACTGATAGAAATCTATGAAAAACTCATATAAGATTACAAATTTAAGAACTAAACCTAGCCATTAGATGTCATTAGATCAATGGTTATCTAATTTCATTAATAAATCTATTATATCTATAATACCAATACATAAAAGTTGACACATGACATAGCTCAATTAAGCCCATTCCTCCAAATTGACACATGACATATCTCGATTGGCTGTTTATCACCTCTTGCTGGTTATCTGTGTTCTGGGAAAAAAACGTTTGCTCTCCGTTTCCGACTCTGAACGGGTATGCCGTCGGTCATTTCTGGTCCTACTGTGACTGCGTGAATCCAGTATTGATTGTTGGATTCCAATGGTTTATTGTCTGACTCTTTGGTTTCTTTCTCTGTTAATTGTTTGTGCTGAATTCCCTATAAAATCTGAAATCCCTAATGAGTTTGGGATAGTCGATCTTATCCAAATTCTACTGTTTTGGTCTCGGAAAATTTTCACTTGCCTTTTGAGATCCTCTGATTTCTGATTTGCGTAAGCGATTTCGATAGCATGTAGAACTTCCATAAGGGTATATTAATATAATGACACCATAGGGGTATATTAGTAAATCTCAATATCATAACTATATCCCCTCGAACACCATGAAACCAAATCAATGAAAAACCATTCATTCATAACCATTTGCTCTGCCGCAAGAACAAATCAATGAACCTTCTGCCGTATTGTTATTTATTCTTTGGGAGAGGTGTAGGGTCAGATTTATTTTCTTATAAATTAATTAATTTAATTAAAACTAAGTGAATCTTAACTCTTTACTTTATATTAATTATAGAAAATTTTGGATAGTATTTGTTCTAAATCAGATGTTGAATTACGCTATTTTGATTCTTGATTAGTAGTAATTCAAGGTTTTTGGCGATTTAATTTCCATGATGATTCCTTTAATCTGGAAATTTTTGATGACACATTTGCATGAAATATTTTGATGGATTGGTAGTGATATAACACATACGCCTAGTACCCCTTTTTGTCAATTTTGTTGTTGCATTTCAAACTGGTGACATTGAGAATAAGACTATTTTATAGAAAATCAAATATTTCATACAATAAACCCATGAGATATTGGTGTAAAGTATTGAAAGGCACCGTTATAAAACGCACGAGAAAGTCCATAAAACAAACTCGACTATGAATCTACCACCATGAAAACCATAACATACACTAATAACACATTATAATATTATGATGAAACATATTACTGGTGGTGCTCCATCATCTGTCAAATTAAATGAAATTCAAACGTCTAATCATCATACATACTAATACGATATATTCAATACTTAACGTTATATACCACCATGAAAACTCCAACTACCCTCATGCTATTAATCAACAAACTTACCCCCATGGTTGATCTTAACACTCTTATGACTCCATAAAAAATAACCACAAATTACACGGTTTTATGAAATTTTAGTAACACATTCATGCAACACCTCACCAAGAATTTCATTACCACATTCATGAAACACCTCTTCATCTCTCACATGTCTATTACTATACTCCAATGACACATGTGCACAACTTAATGAATTGATTTTTTTGAAATGGTGATATGGTTAATGCCTAAGAAGCTAATTACAAGGAATTGTCTAGCCACTTGGACAACCCATTATCATCCTGAAATTACTGGCTTGCCCTTCATTGAATACAAAAAGACCATAATAAATACACAGAAACATATATGTACTTCCAACTGACATTTGACAACAATTAAAAAATATTAACCATAGATTCTAAAAAATAGAGATTAAGATTAGTTTGTAGGTTTGTCAAATAAGTAAGGGTTTTCACTGATTCTGTCCCTAAACTTTAATATAATATTGAATATAAATAGTTTTTCAACCTGCACCTTTACAACACATTGACTTATAGGATGTTTTAAGTGTAAAGTCTTATGGGAGACGTATGGTAGATGGTTGGTTGGAAGTCAACGATTCAAGAACCGAAAGAGCTAAACATCATGATCAAGGCTATCAAGCAATCAAACGAGACATCGATAACTAGCATGCATTTCATTTGGCCTATGTTCAAATACTGTCACCGTCTCTCGACATTGGTGAAGGCAACATGTCGGAGTTAGCGACCCTCTCCGGATATTATTACCAACTCCTCGACGGCTTGAATGCTCAACAGTCTTTGGTCCAAGGGAAAATGCTCTATGAGCCGATCACTCGAATCTACTTATGTCATCCGTTGCAAGCTCCTCTCGGAGTCGAACCACGATAAAGGATAGAAAGCTAAGTAAACAATAGTTAGCAATCACATGAGGCACAAAGTAGATTTCAAACGAACATGCATGCATATCAATACTCATTCAATTACAAGACATTCACTCATCAACACACAATCAATTAATCAATTTACCGCA
>JAYMTP010006322.1:0-12237 GCA_036897365.1 Geranium brycei | reverse complement strand
GGGGGCGGGGGAATGCAATTTGCGGACAAAATTTTATATTGAAAATTTCTGAAACCTCCAGCCAAGGGGGAGCGGCTGCCTCCCTTGCCGCCGGTGGATCCGCCCCTATTTCTAAGGCAACCACTTCAAGTAATGTGGTAATGGGTAAACCATTCCTCTTCTTTTTTCTTTGCATAGAAATTTTTTTATTGATGAAACTAACAAAAGTTTTCAAGAATAAAACAAGAGCCAACTAAGTATATCAATAAATAGAGAAAGATACAGTTAAAAAACTGAGAATGAGAACAAAGAGAAAAAACAAATGAGAAAAAAAGAGCGCATGAGCTGAGGAGAAGCTTCTGACGACCCGGAAAACAAAGGAGCGGACTCAATGATTGAGTTTGGCCCTATTTCCGATCTCAGTTTCTCCGATGATTTTGATAATTTCAGAATCGGAAATGCTGCATTTAACACCCAAGGATTTGCAAATGTCCCAAGTTCGAGTAGCATTTTCCCGACGATTAAAAGTGTCTTAAAAGTTTGAGTGCGCGACAGTAGGAAACGAGACCTCAACGGAGAGAGGAATCTCTTCGGGGGGAGGGGTATCCCTTGCCATTGATAAATGTGGTTAAACCATAAAAGTAAAATAATAATAATAAGGATTATACAAACTAATACATCATTTTATTCCATAAAGTACAGATCTGTAAGTCAATTGTTATGACCAGGCTACAATATTTGAGCATGTTATAGCCATATATGCAATCCATAACTATCCATGGTTCATGGGCTGGTACAATTTGGGTAGCCTAGGGGTTACAGGTTTTGCTGCACACTAGCCAAATAATCAAGGACGAGCAGCAACACAAATGGACTAAAAAAATTTATAAATCACACTAACATATGAATTCCTAACAAGTTGACCTATCTGGAGCTTAGTATTGTCATAGTAATTTCATTGTTAGTGTTAGTGCAAGCTTCTGCATCAAACACTTCTCTTTCAGTGAAAAAGCCAGGCTCTTTAGGCTCAGCCAATGCATTGTCACTTCCCAACATCAAAACCACACTAGGCATGCTTGGCCTGTCCTCTGGACTTCTCTGTACACACAACAAAGCTACATGGATCGATCTTGACACTTCTGTTACATTACTCGAGCCCTCGAGCAATTCATCTATCAGTTCCAAGGACTTCTCTTGTTTAAACAGCTTCCATGCCTAAATATTCAATGACATTACTTGGAGATTTCAAGAAAATGGAAGAATTTGAATATCAATCTTACGTACGTGTCCAAGAAGATTATGGAAGTGGTCTGGATGAGAGAACCCTCTATTTTTCTTCCCCGTCACTATCTCCAGCACCAAGACGCCATAGCTGAACACATCCGATTTCATTGAGATGATGCCATCAGTTGCATACTCCGGAGACATGTAACCATTGTGCACCACAAGAACAAACAAAATGGACAAATGAACAATTATGGAAGTTTGATATGGAGCATGCATGCATGTATGTCAAGAAATTCTTGAAATTACTATGTTCCAACAACTCGATTCGTGTTTGCTTCAGTTTCATTCCCTCCAAAACTTCTAGCCAGGCCAAAGTCTGAAATTTTGGGAGTCATGTCGTGATCTAGTAGCACGTTACTGGCTTTTAGATCTCTATGCACGATTCGCAGTCGGGAATCCTGATGCAGATACAGAAGCCCCCTACCAATCCCATTGATGATGTCAAATCGCTTTTGCCAATTCAGTAATTTCCTCTGCATTTCATCTGCCAAATTTTTTGAAATTGATACTTTTTATCAGCAATAGTTTGAATAACAATACCAGCAACATGAAAATTTGAACCAGCGACCTCATGCTTATTACATGAAATCTCTACATTTTGCAGTTCATAAACTGAAAACTTTATTCAACTTTAAAACATAAGGTTTAAGAGGAGAAGGCAAACCGAAAATGAAGAAATCCAAGCTTTTGTTGTGCATATATTCATATACAAGCATCTTTTCTCGCTGAATGCAACAACCCACGAGTTTAACAAGATTCCGGTGCTGAAGTTTAGCCATACATATGACCTCATTTCTGAATTCCTTGAGTCCTTGGTTCGAGTTCTTTGAAAGCCGCTTCACTGCTATTTCTTGCTTCTCTTCCAAAATGCCCTGAAATCAGTCATATAGCGAAACGGTAATCCACAGAACTAGTTTTCAAGTAAAGAATCCAAATAATACCTTGTAGACAGGCCCAAAACCGCCCTCTCCGAGCTTATTTTCAGTGGAAAAGTTGTTGGTAGCAGTTGCTATTGTGGTGAAGTCATATAATGGCAGGTCAAGATCTTCCTTTCTTAATTTGGTTCTGAAGTCTCCTTCTGCATCTTTGAAAATTTTGTTTGGATAAGATTGTGAAATTATTCATTGCATAATTGAACTATGAGCATAACTAAGCATCCGTGTGACTTGTTTTCCAGTTCTTACCTTGTACATGTGACTTGTTTCTGTGCAAAATGAACATGATCAAACCAAGTCCTAAAAAGAGCCCTGCGGAGACTGAACTTACTATGAGCGACACTTGTTTCTTGTGTTTCCGTCTCTTTACTGCGATTCAAAACAAAACTGTGACTCTCTTTCTTAGTGAGCAAGCAAGTAATGAACCAAATACAAAAGAAAACTAGTACTTTTTTATAACCAATAATTTAAATAACGATACTGCCAACATGGGCGTTGGAACCAGCGGCCTCATTATTATTACATGAGGTCTCTACCATTTCACCCACAACCTTTGATATATACTAGTACCTGCTTCGGCTTCTGATGCAGCCACCCGAACGTAGAGATCTAGCTCATATTCATCCTCGGATTCTCTAATATCAAGTAGGTCTCCGAACCACAGACAGCATCCACTTCCTCCATTTCTGGTATCCAAGTTAGAATAAGCTGTGCACGAGCAATTGTTCTTGCACATCCACATGCATGAAGAAACAAAGACTGGACCTTTCAAAACAAAGAAAAACAGAGTGTAGTTTTTTGAGAACTCAACACCAGCAAGAGACTATATTCTCTCTGGTTCTTTTGTTATTAATAGCATAACTAAACAAGCTAATAATAGAAAAGATAAAAATCCACTAACTCAACTGCTCGGAACAAAAGGAGCATGATACCAGTAAGCTAGAAAACAGGAACAAACAAAAAACAGAGATCATTTCTTCAGTCTTGACTTGAGCCCTATGGCTACGCACGTGCTTCTCACTTGAGATTAAATTCAACAATGCATTCATCCAGCTTCATGCTCGCGTTAAACCAAGAATTCTGCGTGTCTGGTAATTTCAAACCGGAATACTTCAAGAAAACATCGTCCCTGCAATTGAAAGGAGTTCTCCTAACACACCCACCAGACCATTCCACACTGTCCCATTCTTGGGGAGATTTGGGCACAAAACCATTCATGCAGTGACACAATGGAGTGTTGCCAACCTTGCAGCTCCCATAAGCACCACAGAGCATATATGCATCACAATCGTCTGTTGGGCCAGAAAGGTAGAGGATCCAAGCTTTTCTTGAATCATTCCACATGGAGCGCTGGATAATGCCTGGAGCCTCCAAAACTGTCCTGGAGAGTACAGACATGTCAAGTAGCTCGTAGCTGTAGTAAATCTCCTTGTCATTAAGAACAAAAGTATCATTGTATATTGGGCTTCGTATTGGATTAGGTGCCCCGCTAAATCTCAAACCATTCCATGGGGTCTAGTTTCTTGAACCAGATGCCAAGGTATTGGTATTCAGAACCCTCGGGGCTGAAGAATCCGAGCACAAACTTTTCATCAGCGGAAACCAGTGTGTGGTTTCCGCTGAGGGAATAGCTCGGATATATAGAGTCAAGTTGTGCAAAATTTGTTATGCACAGCATAGAGGAGCAAAGAACAAAGGCTATAATAAAAAAGCCTTGCATTGTAAAAGATATGATCATGATCTCTCACACTATGTTATCGCAGTTGCATGAGGAGCTGATAAAGTACATGCACAAGAAAGTTCTCACAAATTTCCCATTCTTGTAGTCTTCCGAAGCAAATCTTTATACGTGTCCAATCTGAACACATACGCAGATTTTCAAAATTAATGAGTCAAACGTGAAATAGATTTGTCAAGTAAGGAATATAGAGTTAATATAAGGCTTTAGTAAATTATTTCTATTTTGGGTGGGTAACGTGTTTGAAGTTTACTGCAATTTTCTTTATAGAATTGTATATAATAAAAGGAGGCAATTGGAGAAAGCTGTCAGTTTCAGTATAGGCTGTGCTCGGGTCATCTCCGACAGCAAGGCAACTTTGAACTACTCTTATGTTCTAGATTGATTATATTATTCTGTTGGAAGGGAACAACATCAGGATCAAACTTAACACGCGTTTATGTTCAGTACATTGTCTAAATTCTGACGATAACTTAACAGGTTATTGTCTAAATTGGAATGGATATGTGGAGTAAATTAAGAACATTGAGTCAATACAAGGATTAAGCGAGTTTTTGGTTTAAAAAGTTCAGTAAGACTGAATATAAATATGAGGAAAATGAATATACAAGTTTCATTTTCACTGTATGATATTGATTATATTATTCTGTCGGTCTGGCAGGAACACCCTGCAGGTGATCTTGGCTAACTCCCAGCAGGTGATTATATTACATACCTAACTAATGAGGACCTGATGATGAAAAAAACTAACGAGGACCTATGATCCAGCAATGGCAATAGAAATTAATAGCATCTATCATTCAGCATAATAACACAAATGTAAAATCAATGTCACTATTAGGAGGAGAGTCAGAGTTCATGGTAGAGCTTTTAAGGGTCTTAATTTGGACATTTTGAGAGTGTAGATGTCACTTCTTCAGTTTACAACAGGTTGGACTTCACAACTAAAAAGAGCTCACGATCGGTGAAAGGAGAATCATCAGAGCCAACGTCAGGGGACACGAGATGGGACCCAGATTGGCACTTGGCCTTCGATCTCTTAATTCGTATCCGGAAAGAAGAGAGAGATCGTTAGCCAATATTAATGAAAAAGCATCAGGGCGGGATAGTTCTTTTCAAACCGGTTCGTCTTCTACACGTGGATTTTCTTCAACTCAATATTATTTCTTGCTTCATTAATGAAAAATCACCATTGACAATGCAAGAGAATCACATAATCACTAGTTGATTGCATGTAAATATGTAATAATATCTTTTATTTTTTCAGTATTTTAGAACATGTATATACATGTATTGCGCTTAGTGTTCTCAAAAACCTCAGGCCCTACTAGGGCGGAGAAGGTCTTCTAAGAAGGAAATTAATCATATTAAATGCTTTATATCAATGAATCAACCAGGAATTGGGTCGTTTCACGAATCAAGACCCAATTCATAACAACAAACCCCATCTTCAGAGACAAGATCGTCAATTTCCATTTTTAACCGATGAAAATAGTTAGGTAGAGAAAATGAAGAGTAATATAATGGATACCTGCTGAATCGCCTCGCCATCACCAGTGGTAGAGAAACCCTAGCCCATAGACCCATCTCCATCTCCATGTTCAGAGCTTTCACATTCACTATGCAAGTTCAACAACAAAAGGAGTGGAAATGGGAGAGAATGAGTAAAAACTATCAATTTGATCACTTGTACACATTCATTCATATTCCAGAATCAGAACTTGGGTATTAACCCTGCCTTCCTCTTCAAGACACACCAAATACATTTTAAGTTCATTATTTGTTTGTAACATATTGGAAAATGTCTAAGTTAATTTTGACTCATAGAAAATTTACATTTAGAGTTTTGGGATTATTAAGTTAAGCAACGCTCGTCGGTTTATTTTTGTAAGCTATGACAATATTGTTGCATTAAAAAAGGTACAATAACAAAAAGTAACTGGAAAAAGAGAAACATAGAACCAAAGTCACTAAAAGTAAATAAAACCAAAGTCATCCAGCAAGAAAGTTTTTGTGAAGAGAGGTCATTTAGGCCAGAGATATGTCGAGTAGCATCCTTAGGTTGAGCTATAACAGAGAGAAGTTCCAAGCTGCGAGAACCTGGTGAAGAATATCACTGTCAGCACATCCATTGAGATGGAAATTCTCATAAACTTGATTAAAAGATTGTCGAGGATGCACATGTACCTTTGGTTTCCTGAATCAACATGAACGTTAGCCGATAACAGACAATGAGGTTGTCGATGACTCTTTGTTTTTGTAAGGCAGCAATGCCTCTAGCATTTCACGTAATGATCCTCAAGGTGGGGATCCAAACTACGGGGGCTGTTTTGCTCCTTAGACTTGATTTGCTCGTTTAAATGCTCAATGTGATTGATGACTTCCTCTTCTGCGTCCCGTCTTTTAAAACTTAGAGTCTTGCAAAAAGACCAGATTTTTTGAGCCTGTAGTCTTGATTCTAATGAGTCTAGGGACCTAGAATTGACCGCTTGATGGAGTGTCTTGAGATTCTGACCTGAAGGACCCAAGGGAGGGCATGCGACTAAGAAGACTTGGGATTTACAACACGATGCACCTACCCGTGTTGTGTTTGAGGACGTTGATGAATTTGTGTGGTTGTGACTTGTGAGGCTTTTGAGGTTAAAATAGGTCTAAAACGGCCCAAATTGGGCCTAGACAGGATTTGGTGACGACAATCCCAGAAGTTTTAGGCCCACTCCCCAATTTGCTGAGTTGTAGAGTCGTCGTCAGCCTTGTGTTCTAGTCCCTCGACATTGAGGGCATCCCCTAAGCGCGGCCGCTTGGTTCTTAGGCGAACTCATCCTCCTTCTCCGAGTGAGCTCCTTCATTTTTAAGGGCATTATCCTTTCGTCATCATTGTCATATGACGATTCAACTTCCTTACCTTCGCTCCCAGAGTTTGAACCCGACAAATCCGAATGTATCATAGTTTGTAACCGTGACAATGTCTTTTGTTGCGATGAGTTTGGCCCATACCTCATCGTTAATATGTTGTATGTAAACTATCTTAATAAAATAAACATAAGAAGCGTTCATCTTATTTTATTGACTATTACTTAGGAACTACATTCTTTAGATTTCATATCTTAATGGAAGCATGGTCGTTTTCCCACATCCATCTCATTGTTAATCAAAACTAAGTTTGTTTTTCAGTCTCACGACCTTTAATCCTATGAACTTAAGAGGTTCCCGGATCCAAGTTTCTTGCGAATGTAAATAACATTTCGTAGAGTAACTACCGTGCACTTGGTATTGTCAGGGTAACTTCATTGTTTGAACATGATTTCCTATTACTGCCCGACAAACCTTCTGCCACAAACAATTCACGCTCCGTGAAAAAGCCGGGCTCTTTAGGCGCAGGCAATGGATTATCACTTCCAAGCATCAAAATCACACTAGCCATGCTTGGCCTATCTTCTGGACTTCGCTGCACACACAACAAACTTACAAGGACTGATCTTGACACCTCCGACACATCAACTGAATTTTCAAGCAACTCATCTATCAGTTCTAACGACCTTCCTTCTTTAAACAGCTTCCATGCCTATGAGTTCAATAACAATGAGTTTGATATTTCATCATTGACGTAAGAAAAACTTGGAATCGGCCTTACTTGCCGAAGAAGATTATGGTAGTGGTCTGGATGAGAAAAACCCTCTATTTTTCTTCCCTGCCACTATCTCCAGCACCAAAACACTATAGCTAAGCACGTCGGATTTTACAAAGAAGATTTCATCAATTGCATACTCAGGAGACATACATCCACTGCACCAAATTACTGAGCAAACAAAATGTACTAATGAGAAATGAAAGTCAAACATGGAACGTGCATGTAAGGAAACTCTCATCTTACTACGTTCCAACAACTCGATTCGTGTTTGCTGCAGTTTGATTCCCTCCAAAACTTCTAGCCAGGCCAAAGTCAGAAATTTTGGGATTCATTTCCTGATCAAGTAACCCGTTGCTGTCTTTGAGATCTCTGTGCACAATCCGGATTCTGGAATCTTGATGCATATAGAGAAGCCCTCTATCAATCCCGTTGATGATGTCAAATCGCTTTTGCCAATTTCAGTAATTTCCTTTGCATTTCATCTGCCAAAAGTTTCCCAGTTACAATTCATATATAGTACTTTTTGCAGCTCATAAAATGAAGAATTTGTTTGGTTTTGATTTTGACATAGTTTTTGGAAGGGTGTCGAAAAAATCAAAATCAAGACCCAATTTCACAACCCACACTATAAGGGATGAAGGTGATGCGGAGAGAAAACTGGAGTTGCTATTCAAGTTCCATTTTTTGACCCATTAGTTAGCTAGAGAGAATGAAGAGTAATAATGGGTACCTGCAGAATCATGTTGCTATGGCCTTCACATAGTCATCTCCATCTTCATCTTCAGAGCTTGAACATTCTGTGCCCACCGCCGGAAAGAAAATCCCTCAAGATTCCGATGTCACTGACCTGTGTGATTGATTGAAAATACAAGTACAAAAGAAACAGAAATGGGAGAGAATAAGGGGATTTTACCAAGAAAGTAAAGGAAAATTACAGACCAACCCTTCTTTTTTAAGACAAAAAAGAAGAAGTCGTTTTTAGGGTTAATACATTGCATTTGCATTTGCAATCACAATCGAAGCTTGTATGCATGAGCATGATGCTCAATACAAACTATTTTGTAGATAATAGTGGTTCTATACAAACAGAAGTATTTCCACTCATGTATGAGCATAAGCATCCATATATCTAGACGTATAATGTTCAATACAAACTATAAAATGAAGTATGCACAAAATGTAAATGATCAGACCAAGTTCTATATAAGCCCTGCTGAGAATGAACAACTCACTACGATTGCCACTTTTTTTTAACACTACGATTGCGAGTTAATTCTTGTTTTTCTTTCTCGATGAACCTTCACCAACACCCGTCACTGCAATTTACAACATCCGTTACCAAGCAATTAAGGAAGGGTCGGAACAAAACTACAAGTCTCTTTCTCAGAGAGCAAACAAGTGATGTAAGATCAGGGAACCAATGCAATAATTATAGAAGGTTTAGAACAAAACAAGTACCCGCTTCTGATGCAGCCACCCGAACGTAGATATCTAGCTCAAATTCATCCTCACAATCTCTAATATCAAGTAGGTCTTCGTACTACAGCAAGCATCCACTTCTCCCATTTCTGATATCCAGGTTAGCATAAGCCATGCAGGAGCAGTTCTTGCACGTCCTCATGTATTCATCCAGCATCATGGTCATATTAAACCAAGAATTTTGAGTATCTGGTAATTGCTTTTGTGTGTTACCAGAGTGCATGAACACAGCCATAATCTGATAATTGCCCGATGTGGGAGCAAGACTAACACATGGAGAATCCTAACACCTACTCATACATGCCTACCGAGCACTTAGTATTGTCAATGTAATTTCATTGTTTGAACATAATTCACTCTTACTGCCTGTCAAAGCTTCTGCCACGAGCATTTCCCTTTCAGTGAAAAAGCCAGGCTCTTTAGGCTCAGGCAACAGATTATCACTGCCAAGCATCAAAACCACAGTAGCCATGCTTGGCCTATCTTCTGGCCTTCGTTGTACACACAACAAGGCCACATGGATTGATCTTGACGCCTCTGATAGATTAGCAGAACTATCAAGCAATTCGTCAATCAGTTCTAAGGGCATTCCTTCTTTATACAGCTTCCATGCCTAAAAAATCAGTTACATCTATGAGTTGGAAGTTTCAATAGTGATCACAAAACGACATAAGAAATGGACTATGCCTTACATGTCCAAGAAGATTATGGTAATGCTCTGGATGACAAAACCCTCTATTTTTCTTCCCTGTTACTATCTCCAGCACCAAAACGCCATAGCTAAACACATCAGATTTTGTCGAGAAGATGCCATCAATTGCATACTCAGGAGACATATAACCACTGCACCAAGTGACAGACCGAACAAATTGAACTAATGAGCAACCAAAGTAAACTGTGGAACATGCATGTAAAGTAATCCTTACTATGTTCCAATAACTCTCTTGGTGTTTGCTTCAGTTTCATTCCCTCCAAAACTTCTAGCCAGGCCAAAATCTGAAATTTTTGGATTCATATCCTGATCTAGTAACACATTGCTGGCTTTGAGATCTCTGTGCACAATCCGGATTCTGGAATCTTGATGGAGATAAAGAAGCCCTCTACCAATCCCATTGATGATATGAAATCGCTTTTGCCAATGAAGTAATTTCCTTTGCATTTGATCTGCCAAAAGTTTCCCAATGGCTATTAATATATGTAGTACGTTATTGCAGTTCATGAACTGAACAATTTGTTTAGACTGTATAACATAAGGTTTAAGTGGAGAAGACAAACTGAAAATGAAGAAATCCAAGCTTTTGTTGGGCATGTATTCATAAACAAGCATCTTTTCTTGCTGAATGCAACAACCTACGAGCTTAACAAGATTCCGGTGCTGAAGCTTAGCAATGCACAGGACTTCATTTCTGAACTCTTTGAGTCCTTGGTTTGAGTTCTTTGAAAGAACCTTCACTCCTACTACTTGATTATCTTTCATAATGCCCTGAAATCGACCATATAGTGTACCAATTTTATATTTTCTAGGAAAGATCCCATGCATATGCAGTAAAATGGATCCATATATAACCCGCAACAGTCTGCAAGTAATGAATCCAAATATTTACCTTGTAGACAGATCCAAAACCGCCCTCTCCAAGCTTATTGTCAGTGGAAAAGTTGTTGGTAGCAGTTGCTATTGTTGTGAAGTCAAACAATGGCAGGTCAAGATCTTCTTTTTTTAGTTTGGTTCTGAAGTCTCCTTCTACATCTTCAGAAAAAAATGTTTGGTTGAGAGATTAGGAAAGGGTATACCGCATATCATATCGGGTTAGATCATACAAACCCAACTAACAGAGCTAGGAGCTATTAAATGAAGCATGTACGATGACTTGTTTTGCAATTTACCTTGTACATTTGGCTTGTGCTTGCACAAAATGTATATGATCAGAGCAAGTCCTAAAACAAGCCCCGCGGAGACTGAACTCACTATGATGGCCACTTGTTTCTTGTTCTTCTTTCTTGATGAACCTTCACCCAAACTCTTCGCTGCAATTTTAAAAATCTGTTAGCAAGTAAATGTAAAAGGTTTGAAACAAAACTATGCCCGTCTTTCTCAGTGAGCAAGCACATAATGTAGAAGTGGCAGAAC
This sequence comes from Geranium brycei, assembly GCA_036897365.1. Classification (NCBI taxonomy): domain Eukaryota; kingdom Viridiplantae; phylum Streptophyta; class Magnoliopsida; order Geraniales; family Geraniaceae; genus Geranium; species Geranium brycei. Next base: position 1,060 of record JAYMTP010006322.1, on the reverse strand, counting down.
AAAATTAGTACTTGCTTCTGATGCAGCCATCCGAATGTAGATATCTAGCTCAAGTTCCTTCTCGTATTCCATAATATCAAGCAGGCCTCCAGACCACTGCAGACATCCACTTCCCCCATCTCTGATATCCAAATTAGCATAAGCTGTACAAGAGCAATTCTTCTTGCAGGCCATCTCACATTCATGGAGGTTCATGGTTGTGTTAAACCAAGAAAATTGGGTATCTGGTAACTTCTTACCGGAGTACTTAAGAAAAATGTCATTACTGCAGTTCAGAGAAGTCCTCCTAACACACCCACCAGACCATTCCATCCTGTCCCATTTGTCGGGGAATTTGGGAACAAAACCATTTATGCATTGACACAGTGGAAAGTCGTCAATATTGCAGCTTCCATAAGCACCACAAAATGCATAGGCCTCACAATTGTCTGTTGGTTGAGCAAGGTAGAAGATCCAACCTTTTAATGGATCAGCCCACGTGGAGGTCTGGATAAGACCTTGAGGTTGCAAAACCTTCCTGGAGAGGAGAGGGCTGTTAAGTAGCTCATAGCTGAAATAAACCTCTTTATCATTCAGAACAAAACCAGCATTGTATGCTGGGTTTCTTTTCAGATTAGGTTCCCCACTAAACTTCAAACCATTCCAAGGTCCTATCCTGAACTTGATTACTGAGTCATGTGACAAAACTATTTGTGGGTATCCATTTGATAGAAATCCACAAGTATAATTACCTGGAGAAGGATCTTCCGGGCTCTTCCAGGACGTCAGGAACCTATGAAGACCGGTGGATCTGTCGACTCCTATCTTGAGGCCTGGTAGAAATGTATCAGATGGGTAGTCAAAACTCTGCCATAAGAAGTTTTCAGGATCATGGTCATTTGCTTCTCTGACAACAAGATTTCCTGTATTCAGGAGCTGTGCAACTGGGTTTCGCACAGATCTTGACGTTTTGGAAAACCAAACTCTAGTCTTGTTGGAGTTTTGAACGACAAAAACTCCCTGGTTAGTAAGCTTTAAAGAGCTGGTTGAATTCTTAGGGAGGGAGGGCTCTCTGTTGGCA